>PVJS01029459.1:0-24758 GCA_004027185.1 Glis glis
GTTTATTCTGCCTATCCAAGAGCAGGGAAGATCTTTCCATCTTCTAAGATCTTCTTCAATTTCTTTCTTCAGTGTTCTATAGTTTTCATTGTAGAGGTCTTTCACCTCTTTGGTTAAGTTTATTCCTAGGTATTTGATTGGTTTTGAAGTTATTGTGAATGGGATTGTTTTCTGGATTTCTTTCTCAGTGGATTCATGGATGCTATTTCACTCCCTGGAAAAGCAACGCCTAGCCGCTGCCAGAGAGCCTACACCAGGAGGCAAGGCTTTGCTTCCTGAGGGTGCACGACTACAATGAGGAAGGCCACCAAGATGGAGCAGGTCACCCCCTCTCTAAGCCTCTGCCTCCCTGTCTGTAAAACAACAAAGCTGATTTTCATCTCTAAATGGCTTTCCACTTGTAAGAGCCTGTGACTGTTTAAGTTGTGGTGTTTTTTTTTGTTTGTTTGTTTGTCTGTTTTTTGGTGGTACTAGGGATTGAACCCAGGGGTGTTGTACCTCTGAGTCATACTCCCAGCCCTATTTTATTTTTAATTTTGAAATAAGATCTCTTTAAGTTGCTAAGGATAGCCTCAAAATTGCAATTTTTCCCTCTCAGCCTCCCTTCAGTTGTGTTTTGGTTGCATGTGGAACAGCCATCCCTCTGTTACAAACTGGATTTTCAGATGGGATGAATCCACCGCATGGAGTCTGCCGCTCAGTTTTGAATCCTGGTGTTTCCACTTGTGAGTTATGTAGCCTGGTAAACTCTTTTGCTCCTCTGACAGGGGAGAAGATAACTGTCTCTGTTTTATAGGGTTGTTGTAAGTTTAATTCTTATAAAGCTCTTTGTATAGTACTTAGTACTATGCTGAGAGCTCATAAAATGAGTGTTAGAGATTAATAAGAAAGTTACTGTTGGAAAAACAGGTGTGAGCATTACATCAACTGGAAAGACTTGCCTGAGGTAGAATTTATTGAGATATGACTCTGTGTAAAGTGGATGAAAAGGAAGAGGTCAGGGGAAGTGGACGCAGCATCTCCTAGGGTAACGGGAAGGCAGAGGAGAGGGGTAGTTGTCTGCACGCTTCCCTATACTGGCTGTTGGGGTGCCACCAGCCAGAGATAGCTGGACACTTGGCCAGCTGGGGCAGGGCCAAGCAGCTGGAGCTTGTATGGATGTCAGTGGCCCTGATGCCTCTAAGGAGAAGAAGGCTTGGCTACTGTCAACAGTACTCGGAGGCAGTTTAGCCTAATTCAAATATGAAACTTTTTTCTTTGAGATATTAAATTACTTTTATCCGTTCTGTTGATGATTTTTCATGTTACAAAATGTCACCAGGCTGGGACAACCATTACACCCAATTATGCAACTTTCCCCTTCAGAGAACATAACAAATTCAGTGTTAATATTTATATGGAAAAATTTACTATTTGCTTCAGTTTTGCATGAAAAGCTAGACTTCACTAATTTGGACCAATTGAGTGAAGAAACCATCTTACTGTTGGGTACATATTCATTGTCCTCCGGTGGCTCCTGAGGCTTGAGTGTTGGAGCATGCATATATTTTTAGTTAATTAATTAATTAATTAATTATCTTTTTTGTGGTACTGGGGATTGAACTCTGGGGCATTCTACCTCTGAGCTACACCCCCAGCCCTATTTTATTTTTTATTTGGAAACAAGGTCTCACTAAGTTGTGGAGGGCCTCACTAAGTAGCTGAGGCTGGCTGCGAACTTACAGTCCTCCTGTCTCAGCCTCCCAAGTACTGGGATTACAGGTGTGCACCACCATACCTGGCTGGAGCATGCATTTAAATGGTGGGTGGTAGTGAGAAAGTTAGTCCTGGTTCTGTGGAAGAATACTGGAGTCACTCAGGATCCCTGAGTTATAGGTCTGGCTCACCCACTAACCAGCCATGGACAGTAGATAAGAAATTTCACCTTACATGTTCATTGTTTTGCCTATAAACAAATGACATTGAATTGGATCAATTTCAAGTTACGCTGAAGATCTAAAATGGTATGGTAACTGATTTATTTTGCATGTGATAGATTTAATCAAAACCCTCCAGACTTGCAGAAGAAATATACATTGTATATAATTGACTCAAGTTATTACTTTTAAAATAGTTGAAAGTCAGCATGATAGTGCATGCCTGTAATCCCAGAACTTGAGAGGCTGAGACTAGAGGATCACAGGTTCGAGGCCAGCCTCAGCAAATCAGTGAGACCCTGTTTGAAAATAAAAAAATAAAAAGGGCTGGGGTTATAAGCTCAAAGGTAGAATGCCTCTGGGTTCAATCATAGTACAGAAAAAATAAATCTTGAAAATATTAGATAGCTACTATGTGGGAAGCACTGTTATAGGCACTTAGAATATGTTGTTTGACATTTTTATCTTCAAAATAATTTTATGATGAAAATGATATGTCCAACATACATATAAAAAACAAAAACAAAAAATCAAAACACAAAATGGGTTTGAAAATGTTGAAGTAACTTGCCTACAATCACTTACTTATTAAGATTGACAATGAAACTCAGAGCCATCTGACCCTCAGCATTTTCTGTTGATGACTATGTTCTTTTAGTTTTGGGAAAAAAAAAACCTTTATCCTTCCTTTCAACCTTTCTCAAGTTATATTCTTGCTCAGCAAACGTGCTTAGTCCGTGCCATGCTAACTTCCATCTGAGGAGGGATGATAATCAACACATTTGGAAGTGGTGATGTACGGGTTAATAGCACTTGTCTGTAATGCTCAAACCTTATTATGCTGCAGAGCTGAGCTTGTTGATCAGACTTTGCATTCTGCGTGCCCTGCCGTGCCTCCATGCTTTTGCTCAGGCTGTTCCCTAGAATGTTCAGCCCAGCGTTCTACTGGCAAGGTCTTTCTAATCCTTCACATAAATCCCTTCTTAAATGTCACCTCCACCCTGTAAGTCCCCATAGTCAGGATGAATACATTTTTCTGCTCACCGTGTCTCCACCAGTGTTGGGTACTGACCACAGTCCATTACAGTTATCTGTTGTTTTGTCAGGTCTCCCCTGGGAGAAAGGCAGTTCATAGAAGAAGGGGGCCATGTATTCATCTCTGTATTCCCCAGAGTCCATCACATAGTAGGCTCTCAGCAAATATGTATTTAACAGAACTGAATTATCCTAATTCTCCCAACAACACTGGAGTAGGATAATATAAGCATCCTCTTTGAGCTAATGTACTTCAGAAACTCGACGAGCACAGGTTTCTATGACAACTAACCAGCCAGGAGAAGGCAAATGCTGTGATGCTTGCCATGCTCGGGAAGCCCGTTGCCTGATTTCCATTAGGCCCCCTCTGGTTTCTCCAGTCCCCCTCCGGTGGGACCAGGATCAGTTGCCAATTTGCATATTGTTATCATTCAGCATCTGTTGCCCCTGTCCTTGCATTTGCTATGGCTGGATTTCCTCCAGAGGTAAGTAACAAGGGCATTAACTCCGGGGCTTCTTGAGCCCAGCTCAGTTACGACTAAAGGCAAAGCACCACAGGCCAGAGACTCTCAGTGTTCTTTCTAGCAGCCGCCCTCCACAGAGCCCAGCAATGGAGTACTCAAATACAGTTCCATGGAAATGCAGGTGGGTTTCAAGGCGTGCACTCTGGCCTGCAGCAGCAGTGTTTCTAGGCGTAGGTAAAGTGAACTCTCTCTGTGCAGCATGACTTAGGGCTAGAGGAGGTGCAGGAAGATCACTTCTGCAAACACCTCCCTTACTATAATGTTTAAATGCCTGTGTTTGTTTAACTAAATCTTTAATTCAGTGAAGCAACAAACTTCAATGTAGCTCAATAGAATGATTTGGAGGAGCAGTGCATGCTCCTCCCTTCGATTCCTGCCGACCTCCTTCCCCCAAATCTCACTGCTACAACCAAGTCCATGGGTCACTGAGAATGTGTTCAACAGAATAGTGTGGAGCACTTGATTTGGAGTCAGGAAACCTGGGGCTGGGGCTGCAGCCACTACTACTTGGATGGGTATGTATGATCAAGTCCCTTCACCTCCCTGATTGTCCCTGTCCTTCCTTCTCAGGTGGTGGGAAGATACAAAACCCCATATTCCTCATTTTACAATTTGTCATGCTCCACACAAACACATAGATCATGCATGTGGGGGGCCTAGTGTACACTATAAAATACTAAGCAGATGATATCATGTGTAATTATGATGCACCAATAGAAGTATTCATATCTAAAAAAAAAAGAGGATTTGTGTTTAAACTCCAAAGATACAGTTTCAGGAAGCTGGCTCATTTTGTATGGTTTTACAAAATGCCTTACAGTTGAGTCAGGTAAGCTTTTAAAACAAATACCAGCTGTTAATGGGATTAGGTTTATCTTCTAATTCCTTTTCTTCTTTTTTAAGAAACCCTTCATAATACTACCATCAAGTTCAAAGTTCCCATGTTAGTTACTATTTTGGGCAAAGAGATTCTGCTAAGATGCAAGATCTGAATGCTTAAACTTCATTAGGATTTAAAATAAATGTTGAGTGAATTACAAATGGAAAAAAATGACCTAATTTGGAAGAGGGAGATCTTTATGTGCAAAGCAGGGAAATCAGAAACAATAAAGGAAGAGGGAAACACACTTGACTCTACATAATTTTTAATGGATTGCAAGAGTCAACATCAAGAGAAAAAAGAGACTAATGATAAACTTTTCCACATGTATGATGGATGCAAAGAGTCCATTAATATAAAAGAAAAATGTAAAACTAAAATGGAAATGTGTCTACTTTCACTAGTGATCAGGGAAATGTACATGAAAAGATCAATTTTTAAAAACATAAAACTAAAAATGTTAAATATCAATATGTTGATATATAATGCCCAATGCTGGTGAGGGTCTGGGGAAATGATAGTCTTGTGTCTTGCTGATAGAAGGAATTATTTCATTTAAAGAAAATTATGCAGCAGAATCTATTAAAACTCAAATTATACTTATCCTCTGATCCAACAACCTGGTTTTTGGTTCCTATGCTTAGAAAAACTTGTAAGCCTGGCGTGGTGGCGCACGCTTGTAATCCCAGTACTTTGGGAGGTGGAGACCGGAGGATCTGGGTTCGCGGCCAGCCTCAGCTCTCTCTCTCTCTCTCTCCCTGTCTCTCTCTCTCTCTACCTATTGAGGCTCTCCACAACTTCGTGAGACCCGGTTTCAAAATAAAGTATAAAAAATAGGGCCGGGGGTGTAGCTTGGAGGTAGAACGCCCCTGGGTTCAATTCCCGGTACCGCAAAAAGAAAAAAAAAAAACTTGTAAACACTAATATGGAAGCACATGCCTAAACTGTAGTTATGCTTAACTCAACGTTGTTTGTGTTGGTGGAAATTGGAGGAAAATAATCTTATTTTCCATAAATAAAAGAATGGTTGAATAGATTATGATATCCCATGAACTATCATACCATTACTTTTAAACATGACTTACAATTATTTATTTACCATTGCCATTATATATACTATAAAGTGAAAATATTAGATTCAGATTAATGTGCATAGTAAGATCTTTTTTCTTTTGGGTGGTGCTGGGAATTGAACTCAGGGGCATTCTACCTCTGAGATACACCTCTAGCTCTATTTTACTTTTTCTTTGGAAACAGGGGGTCTTGCTAGGTTGCTGGGAGCCTCACTAAGTTTCTAAGGCTGGCTTTGAACCTGTGATCCTCCTGTCTCAGCCATCCAAGTACTGGGATTATAGGTATGTGCCACCATGCCCGGCTAAGATCCTATTTTAATTAAAAATTAATAAGTAACCCAAAACTCCATATAACTTTGTATTATATATGCACCTAATAGAGTAAGAAGAGTGAAAAAATATGTTGGGCTGAAGATGACATTATTAAGAAAATAAATACATGCATTGGGGATCTGGCAGTTGAATTCATCCTTCAGCAGGTTCCCCTATAACTATAGTTCTTAAGCCTTTACAATGCACAACAACCACCTATTATAAAACTGTTAAGAAATGCAGATTCCTTTTATTACCCTGGATATTTTGACTTAATAGATCAAAAGCCCAGGAATTTCAAGTAATTCTCTTGCCGAAACCCTGCCTTATAGAGTTGAGAATCAAACCTAATTTTTCTACAATCCTTCCCCTAATTCCCACACAGAAATCTCTGTATTTGGATAGTGGGATGGTTCTAAAAAAAAAGGGATTCCTGAATTCCAAATGAAGAAGTAGACATTATAAAGGAATCTTAAGAGAAAGACTGAAATTTGTCATGAACATTTAGATGGGAAACGTGCAGAACAAATACAGTATGTAAGTCTGGGAAAGTGATGGCACCAAATCCTCCTAGGGGACACAGTGTCTTGACTAATCTGCATTGTTGAGATGTTCCCCTTCCCCATTCTCCTAGTGCTACAGCTGACATTATTCTACCACAGCCTTCTTTCCCACCATGCTCAGACATAGCCTCAGAGTCCTTCTAAACATAGTCAGTATTCAATGATGCGTTCAGGTGATAATCAGTGTGCAAAGACTTTAAATCTACCTGATGTTATCTGTGTGTGTGGGGGGGGTGGTACTGGGGCCTTCTACCTCTGAGCTACACCCTCAACCCTTTTTATTTTTTATTTTGAAACAGGGTTACTTTCTAGGTTGTTAAGAGTCTTGCTAAGTTGCTGAGGCTGGTCTCAAACCTGTGATATACTCAAGTACTGGGATTGTAGGTGTGCACCACTGCACCCAGCTCTGCCCCAATCTTAGAGCCCTCTTCCTGAGATCCCACATTTTGGCACACTACCCCCCTTTTTATTTTTTGCTTTGTTTGACCTGTTTGACAATGCAACTCCTTGCTCTCAGTGGAAACTCTCCAGGCCTTGGTTCTTTAGACAGAAGCTAAGCAGAATCCAACTGTCACTTCAGCTCTTACCTGTCGCAAATCATACACACTCAGGACAATGGAGATAACCGTCAAGATGATGATAGCCACAGAGTATTCTATGTAACCTTGAGACAGCCACAAAGTTAGGGTGAAGGCTTGGAACACATAGAATGGATTTAAAACCTGCAGGTACAAAAATAGCTCTGGTCATTTGAAGGGAGCTTAGTAGCAACCATGATGGTGTCATTTTCTTATAGAATGTTCCATTTTTACAACATATAATAATATTTAATATTTTAGAATTTATTTAGAATTCCATTAATTTGAGTAGAAAGAATGTCAAGCACATAGAATGGATATGGTAGAAGCAACATTATTTTAAGTACACAGAGCCGTGCCCACAAATTAGTAATTCTTATTTATTTTGAATTTTCAAAAGTATTTTACCAGTAACAAAATCCAACAATTTGTCTTCTTAAACAGATTCACCCATAATGAAGAAGAAATATGACTCAGGTTCTTCTTAAAATGAACTTGATTTTAAACAGTTGTATTAAGTTTATTTCTAGCTGAGTGCGGTGGCACAGGCCTGTAATCCTAATACTTGGGAGACTAAGACAAGGGGATCACAGGTTTGAGATCAGTCTCGGCAATTTAGCAAGACCCTCAGCAACTCAGTGAAACTCTGTTTCAAAAAAAATAAATAAGTTAAAAGCACTGGGTATGTAGCTCCAAGGTAGAATGCCCCAGGGTTCAAACCCTAGTACCAAAAAGAAAAAAAAAGTTTATTTTTCACATAATGACATGCCACAGAATTAGTCAAGTTGTACAATTAAAGTGAAAGATTCTACTTTTATCCATGTCATTTAAAAATATCATGTTCTTCAGTGTCAAAGGTTATGGCAAGGTCCTCTGAGAGTCAATGTAATTAACACAGCCCTTCCCTTGAAAAAGAAGGAATTCCCTGCAGCCTTACCTAAGACTGCAGAAGCCCTCACCAGTCCCAAAGCTGCTCAACTTTGCATGTACCTTTTGGGTCTCTCTGTAATACCTTCAAATTTTTATTCCCTCAATTTTCTATTTTGGTCCTATCGGCTCCACTTTTAGTAAGTAGAGCAGAAAGACCAAACCTGAGGCGCTAGAGAAAGGTCACATGATGTACAGACACAATGAAAATTAAAAAGCCCATTGGAACAAAGCCAGGATTATTTTCACAGGGACATGCGCTCTATAATTTTTATAAATTAGATGAAATATTGGGTAAAACCAGTGGTACTCTTTCTTGCCTCCACTTTCTATAATTCCCTAATATATTAAATAAAATTCTATGTAAGTCCTAAAAATAAGCTGATACCTGGTTAATAAGTAAATAAGCTGTATCCTAAGGGTTTCTTAAGCCCTTGGATATATTTTGTACATTGAAAAGGCTTTTGTTTTTTAATGTTTCTTATTATTTCTATCTCAACTGCTTTACTTACAAATTACAGCTCTTGTATTTGCTTGGCATAAACCGCTCTAATTGTAGATTATGCCCTAATGATAACGTGATTTGGAGTTTATAGAAATCCAATAGAAAATTGGTTAAATACTTCTTGAAGAAGAAACAGCACATCATAATTTGGCCCCCTTATTCAATGTTCTTTTGAAATCGAATATGAAGATAGTTTCCCTTGCTTTTTTTCTACTAAAGACCTAGTACATCAGGGCCAGAAAATACTCGCACCCCTTTCAATACAGATAATTGACACCTGGGAAAAGCTTTGGCAATTTGAAAAATGTACTTGAGTAAAAAATTTAAAAAGCACTCTGCTTTTTGAGAGTTGGGGAAACTATGTGTATGTGTGGCGGGGTGGAAATTGGTGTATGGGAAATCTACCTTCTGTTCCATTTTGCTGTGAACCTAAAACTACTCTAAAAAATAGAAAAATAATAGCCTGTTTTTTGTTCTAGACACAGTACAGTGGTGGATAAAAATTTTTTTGATATTATAAAGCTGTGACCATACTTCAAAACAAAATGGCCATCTTCATGGGTTAGAAATAGACTAAAAACATGCAGCACTGGGTGGGGACTCACAGCATTGGCCTAGTATGCTACAGACAAGAACTAGACAGAGACAGCTAGGAGCTCGATTTTGGGGGCAATAGACAGAAAGTGACCCACAAGGGGCTGGGGACAGAAACTAGGCCTATGGTGAAAAACAGAGGTGACAGTGGACTTCCTGTTCCAGTTAGAGATGAGAAAAATCAGAAGCAAAGATGGCTTCAGCTGAGGGTAGAACAGGAGAGAGAAGAGTCCATGGTACAGCCATGAACTGGGCTGAGCCCCAAGCTGGCTCAGAATCTAAATACAACAGATTGCTGAGGGACCAATGTCCACATCTCCAGTACAGGCCTGGTTCTCAACGGGGAAGCTGTAGTGACCAGTCGGAGGTAAACACAGAGCCATCAAAGAGGGATAGCAAGCACAGGGAGAAAGGGGAGAACGGAGGGAGAAAAAATGTCCCGTTTAATGTGAGCTTACAAAAAAATAATAATACATTCAAAACACACAAGGGAAATATTATTTTAAAAAACCTACTAACAAAAGAAGTCTCTCTCAAGAAAATGGAAATAATAGAGCAATTTGGAAAAGATCAAAATAATACATTTCAAATCCTCAGAAATCATTGAAGTATAAATATTGTCTGAAGATATGAGTTGAATGTCTGTGTCTCTCATCAAAAAATTCCTATGTTGGCCAAGTGTGGTGGTGCATGCTTGTAATCCCAGTACTTGGGAGGCTGAAGCAGAAGGATCACAGGTTCAAGGCCAGCCTCAGCTACTTAGTGAGGCCCTGTGCAACTTAGTGAGACCCTGTTTCAAAATAAAGAATAAAAAATAGGGCTGGGGGTGTAGCTTGGAGGTAGAATGCCCCTGGGTTCAATCCCTAGTACTGCAAAAAAAAAAAAATTTGTATGTTGAATCCCTAACCCCCAACATAATGGTCATAGGAGGAGGGGCCTTTGGAGATTAACTGGGATTACATAAGGCCACAAGGGAGGGCTCCCATGATGGGACTAGTGTCCGTACCAGAAGAGGGAGAGACCAGAGAACTCCGTTTCTACCCTTGAGGACAACATAAGAGGTTGGTATCTGCAGGCAGGAGGAGCCCTCACCAGGTGCTGAACATGTAGACATGTTTATCTTGGACTTTCCAGCCTCCAAAACTGTGAGAAATGAATGTTTGCTATGTAAGCCACCCACTCCGTGCTATTTTGTTGTACTAGCCTGAGCTGACTGAGATATCACCAGCCCCTTACCACCACCACCACTACCATCAAAAACTTAAGAAAAAACAAACAGGAGATTAGAAAACAGGAGTCTGTCTCACACTGGGAAGAGGTTTTACAGTGGATTTGAACTTAAAACAAGTAGTTATTTAAAAAGGTTCAGTTAGAAGTGTTGGAATTAAAAATATACATTTATTGAAATTAAAAAGAAAACCCTCAGTAGACAGGAAAAGTATAGATTAGAGTCAAGGGGACAGTAACAAAAAGAAATAGCATGAGACACAGATTTCATTCACATTGAAGTATTCACATGCTCAGATTCCTCTGAGTACTAAGAAGTAAGGAGCAGATATTATTTTTTTCCCTTCAAAAGAAAAAAGCTAGTTACCTGTTTCACAAGCAGCTTCCATATGGGTTGGATTTCAACCTCAATGGCATTGGGTCCACACACTAATCTTCTGTAGGAGATTGGTTATCCATTAGTGTCATACCTACGAGCTTAGCGACAAGTAAGTATAGACTAAGCGCAAGCCACTTCTTTGTTCTCTAGAGATTTTGTGGCTTCAATTAAACAACAATGTGTAAGAACTTTTAAACATAATCTTAAGCTACCAAAACATTTAAAAACTGAAAGTGCATTATGAACAAAATTATAGTATTTTGTTGTTTAAAAATGTATTTAGTATAACCCATTGAGTCAAAATGAAGTTAGAAAGGCATTTAAGTTATTTTTTAAATAATTTGATTACATTCTAAGAGCTGCTAAAAGGACACAGAGACGAAGATGCTCCTAGACTCGTCAGGCATTCCAGATTGCTCTTGCTGTGAACCGTCCTTTCTGTCTTGCGCGTCTATCTCCAGCACCTGGGACAGGCTTTTAGAATGCAAACTGAAAATCCAGGGGTGAATGAGCACTGGAAGATGATAGATGGTCTTCACCTTGCAAATGCAGACATTATGTACAAGGTGTACTACATACATACAGTATAAAAAGAAGCTCTCACGTTTGTATAGCATTCCACAATTTATGAAACTCTGATAAAAGTTTCGTTTGATCCTCTCGATAATCCAAAGGAAAGGGTAATATTCCCATTTTGTCAATGGTGAAAAACTGTTTGGTGTGGATATTAAGCCAAAGGTGCACACATCTAATATTAATCATGACAATATAACTTTTAAGCAGAGATGGCAGTGCCAGAAACTGCATTTGGCCTTTTATATGCATTAACTTTAATCATGACATTATCCCCATGAGATTTTATATTATTACCTATCATTAAAAAAACTTAAGTTTGGGTAAATTAAGTAACTGCTCCAGGATCTCAGAGCTAGAAAGAAGCAGAGCCAGGCTTCCTCCCATGGTCGCTAGGACTCCCCATCTCTGCCTCAGCAAGTACCAATGGAGAGAATCTGCATGAAGGATCTGTGATCCCATGAACATGTAACTGACAGCTGATCCCAAGTTCACCTGACTTCTAAGCCATGCTTTTCCAACTCAAGTATTGCTTGCCAAGGACAGAGAGGACTCCCACTAAGATCTTCTGACCCCATACCATGGAAACACTGAGGTTCACGGGTGTCAAGAGGCAGATAGCACCACGGCCATGCTCTATGTGACTCAGGAGTCCCTAAACCTCACCCTGAGAAGAGACCGTAACTCAAGCCATCGTGGGACTCGGGATTCTTCTCCAGAATCCATGCCAATAATCAGTTGTTGGCCAATTCTCAGTTCTTAGGACTCCAATCATGGTCCCCTGCCCCCCCACTTTGATTGCCCTTCCCACACTATTCACTTTATAAAATTCTCCTTAGTTTTTCAGAGCCAAATCTGACACTGAGCCTAGTGGTTGAGAAATGTGAGATCAAAAAGACCAAGGTTTGCAACCAGCTAAACCTTTACACTTGCTGTTCCCTCTCTGAAACCAGTTTCCCCTACATCTTTGCATAGCTTGCTCCCTAGTTCCATTTAGACTTCAGTTGAAATAGCACCTCCTTACGGAGCCTTCCCACACAATTCTATTTAAAATAGCTTCCCTGGGGCTGGAAGTGTAGCTCAGTGTTCCATCCCTAGCACTATAGCTTTTTTCTTTTTTTCTTCAGTGTTTCAATGGAACACAGAGCCTTGCTCATGCTAGGCAAGGCTTCTACCACTGAGCTATAAAGCTACCCTAACTCCCAACTCAGATTCTCTTTATCTCCATAACCTACCTTATTTTCTTTAAAATGCAAATGATTACCTGAAATTGAACCTTATATTTAACATGTTAAAAAGTATGCGAACAATACTTATTCGTAAGTACTTGAAACAATATTGAAACAATATTCATTATAACATAAGCTTCTAGAGAGCACTGATAGATCCTGAAGGCCTAAAAGAGGGCCTAATACAATAATACACTCAAGAATTGTTTGTTGGGTGGCTGAATAAGAGGTGAATCTTGGTTTCCTCATCTGTAAAATAGGTTCAACAAAATATACCTAATAAAATTGTTATTAGTGTCATAGTGAGATAAATATGTAAAGCATTTAGCTTGGGTGCCTAGGACATAACAAGTCTCCAATAAATGGTAGCTGTCTTTGAAGTCCAACTCTTTTTAGCACACTTAACTGTATTTTTCCCATTACATAATACTTTCTTTTTTATCAACAGTGTTTACATCATTGAATTATGACATGTATTTATATCTTTTTCTCTTCCAATTGCCTAGACCCCTTTTAGGAATGGAAGTTTTTCATCTCTATTTTTCTAGCATCTAGGGACATAGTATTGGACACAGAGGATGTTCCTGAAATATTTAAATGAATTAGTGAGAATCAGTGTGACCCATATCTAAAATACTTTCTCTCTGCCATGACTCAAAACCCAGATGCATCACTAAGGTAGCAGCCAGGCTTGGAGGGCCAATTCAGAAAGTAAGCCCAGGGTCCAGTGCTCTTTGGTTCTCCCTGTTTGCTGAGATGGTTTCTGATATTACCATTAGAGGAAGAGCTCAGGGCCCAAGAGGACAAGGGATCCAGTGGGTCAATAAGTGTCTGTAGATAATCCTCTTTAGGGCTCATCTGGGCCATGTTTAAATCATGGCCTGGCATGCCCCTTGTTGCTTTGTCTTTTCTGCTGCTTCTTGCCAAAAAATATAGTGTGTTTAGGGAACATGTGCCCATCTTAATCTCAGCGCAAGCCAGGCAGAATTGTCAGGGATGTGGACCAATGGTTCAGCAACCAGAAGGAATATGAGGCTTGAAGCTGGGTCACATGAGGGAAGGTCCAAGATTACATTCCCTGACTAAAAATCTGATGAGCTGGCAAGGAAATAAGACCCTGGAATTGTTCCAGGTGGCTTCTCTGAATAATACAGCCAAACACAATTAAATAGGCTTGCCTGACATTCAGAGTTATTCATCTGGGGAACAGTTGCTGTGGAGGTAGAAGTTGAATAATTTCACAGCAGGGAACTTGTGAAGGGAATGTCTATGCTAACCAGGGGTGGCACTTGAAAGACCACTGAGGATCCATATTTGGGATATTAGTAAATCTGCTGGGATGTCTTAATTCTGAAACACCAAATGTAAATGACTGGGAGTACTTTCTATGGTGGTGGTTCATACCCCTTTTCAATGTGCTTATTTTTTTCCTCCATTCATTTATGAGTTTATCCACCAAAAAATTGTTGGAAATGCATGGTGTGGAATGCAGGAGCATTGTAGATGCCAGTGCTAAGGCCTGGAGTGGGCGTCCTCAACGAGGAAGGAGGAGCATGCTAGAATTGCTGGTGAGCTGGTTCAAACCCCACATCACCACCCCTGGCTTTTGCTCACTGCTTCCATTCTGATAAGCTTCCAGTATTCTCTGGCAGGGAGGGATACCTATAGTTTTCCAAAGAGTAAATGCCAAGCTAGAGGATTCTGGCCTGACCCATTTCCAGGAATTGTGAAATTTAGGGAGCAATCATGTAGAGTTTAAGAAAGCACCCAGGTGGTTCTGCTAGCCAATCCAATGCCCCTAAAACTCCTCCTTCTTCTTCTGTTTTTTGGTTTGTTTGTTTTGTTTTATTTTGTTTTGTTTTGTTTTGTTTTGTTTTTGTACTAGGGATTGAACCCAGGGTCATTCTACCTCTGAGCTACACCCTCATTTTATTTTCTTAGTTTGAAACAGGGTCTTGATAAGTTGCTGAGAGTCTCACTAGGACGCAGAGGCTGGCCTTAAACTGGTGATCTTCCTATCTCAGCCTTCCAAATACTGGAATTACAGGTGTGTGCCACCATGCCCAGCTATAACTCTTGCTTTATAAAGGTAAGGAGGCCTGCTCTGTCTGCTATCTGAAAGTTGTGCTTCTATTTTCAGGTGCCTAAATATAGGGAATGGGATTAGGGTGGGCTGGGTGAAAAAGAAGGTAAAGATATGCTCGCCTTTAAAACTGTCCTAAAAGGAAGACTACCTGGCTAGATAGAGATCAATTAGGGCCCTGTTCTTGTGAAATAAAAGAGTCACCTCAAGTGTCTATGGACCTGTCTAGGTCAGGTTCTGAGCTAGAAAGCTGCGTTCAGCTCCTGATGGGTGAAGAGTAGAACATGGAACCTACTGGGACAATTTACTTCCTCTCTTCCTGGTGCCTTCAGGCAATTTCTCTCCAGGGTAAAATTAAGTCCATCGTCTGAGATTCTTGCAGATCCCCATCCTTTATTTCTCACACTGTGCTTAGTCCCCCCTCCCCCAGTACTGGGGATTGAAGCTAGGGCCTTGTGAGCTGTCTACCACTGAGCTACATTCTCAGCGCTTTATACTCTTGTTTTTTTTAATGCAAGCAAACTCAAATCCATTTAGGAAATTAGCAAGCTATCACTCAACCAATCAATCACTTTTAAGTATTTTTTCAAAAAATGTTCTGTCTTATCCTAAGGAATAAAGGGGAAAATATTCCACATTCTACTTCCTCTCCTTTCACCCTCCATTTAGACATGCCTATAAAATAAAGTATGCCTATGTTTATGAGATTATCTCCTCTATTTTTCATATTTGAGAAACCATACTCTGTCTTGCTTATTAGATTGTCAAGTTCTTTATTGTGTGGACCAGATTTAAATTTAATTATGTATGATGTTTATTAAAGCTTGACACTTGATAAATAAGGACAAATTTGAGGTAGCTATACTGATGGGAAATCTTTCCTGTGGAAATGGCTTCCTAGGCAGAGTGTAGATACATTTATCAATGAGATTTCTTAAATGGCCTACATCAATCCTTTAAACATCTGTGCTTAGTGCTATTAAACCAATATGTTTTAAATGATTTTGAAAACTTTTTTGTATTTTCGTGTATTAAGCATTACATCTGAAATCTTATATAATGATACAATGTCTAAGGCATTTTGCAATATTGTCCTGGTCTAGATGTCTGGCTCATTTTTCATAGTATTCTGGAAGGGGAAAAACTTAAAAATAACAAATCAGTAATTCTTAGACATGATTTATGTACAAACTATGGAAGTTGCTTACTAAAAAGGCACAGCTTCTTTATTTTCCTACAGAATTATCAGATTTATGGGGGCAAAGCCCCCAAACCAATATTTTAAATACTATATTTTTTCTTAGCTTGAGAATTGGGGTTTCTGGGTGCCTGCAAAGAAGATTAGGCAGATAATGTCCCTAAAGTGGCTGAGAAATGAAGGAGACTATTTAGATTCTGGGAGAGACTTGCAATGGTTTCCTGTCAGACTCACTGGGATTGGCTATTTCAAATATTGTTGAAGGAAGCAGGGGCTCTACAGCTCTGTGAGTCAGTAGTGTGCATGAAGTCAGGTGTGGTGCATGCCTATAGTCCCAGTACTTGGCAGGCTGAGAAAGGAGGATCACAAGTTTGAGGCTAGTCTCAGTAATGTAGCAAGGCTCTCAGCAAGCTAGTAAGACCCTGTTTCAAAACAAAACAAAAAAAGGGCTTGGGATGTAGTTTTTCTGTAGCTACCTCTGTAGAATGTACCTGGGTTCAATTCCTAGTAACACACACACACACACACACACACACACACACACACACACACACACTAACATGTATGAGTATTTCCTAATCTAGGTGCATCTGTAGGTACCAGTCTCATGATTGTGTCACTATTTTGTCTCTCTTTGCCCTAGTCAGTGAATGTCTCTGGGACATTGACTAAGTCTTTCTCTTCAGATGGCTGGTTCCTTGCAAAGGGCTTGGCATATTATCAGTTAATAAATCAATAGATGTATACATTTATTCATTTATTCTATGGATATCTACTGAGTGCCTACCATTGATCAGGAGCTGTTCTAGATGCCAGGGACACTGCAGTGAATATACAGCTACTGGAACAGACAAAATCCTCACATCTAGGGCTGTTTGTCCATAGTAAAATCAAAATTTTTTTTAATTTTTTTTTTTGCGGTACCGGGGATTGAATGCAGGGGCGTTCTACCTCCATGCTACGCCCCCGGCCCTATTTTTTATGCTGTATTTTGAAACCGGGTCTCACGAAGTTGCAGAGGGCCTCACTAAGGAGAGAGAGAGAGAGAGAGAGAGAGAGAGAGAGAGAGAGAGAAACAGAGAAAGAGAGAGAGAGAGCTGAGGCTGGCCGCTGGAACCCTCCGGTCTCCACCTCCCAAAGTACTGGGATTACAAGCGTGCGCCACCACGCCCGGCTGTAAAATCAAATTTTAATGCAGCCTCTTTGGCTCTCAGAAGATATGAAGGATTAAGAAGCTGATGTGTATGGAATGACTCAAGATTTTTTGAGGAAGGAAAACGGCAACACACAAAAAAAGACTATTCTTTAAAACTGAGTGAAAAGATCAAATTTTATTTGATTGTATTGCTCTTTAGCCTTTTCTTTCTAATAAGTTTTCTTTTTAATTTTTATTTGTTTTGGGTATTGGGGATTAAACTCAAGGGCATTCTACCTTTTTACTTTTTAAAAAATTTTGAAACATTCTCACTAAGTTGCTGAGGCTGGCTTTGAACCTGCCATCCTCCCATCTCAGCCTCCCAAATACTGGGATTACAGGAATGTGCCACTGCACCCAGCTTCTAAAACGTTTTCTCAAGAGAACAATTTAGAATATTTCTCTGATGCCAGTAAATGAATCAGGATTATATGAAGTCGGTGAAGTCTCATGCCAACAGTACACTGATGGTGACCCATCTGATACTGCATTCCTGTCCCCGTCCAGCTTCCTCTCGGGGAGTCCTGCACATCCTACCTGACCTCTTGCTCTTCACTGGTCAGACCTGATCCAAACGTGTGATGGATGTCGTAGCAGGAGTTGCTGTCTTCCAGCAGCCTAGGATGTGATCAGGACAGGAACAACGCTTCAATTCATGGCACTCAACAAGACAGGGTTCCTCCCCTGCACCCTGATGTCGTGCTGAGAAAGGTTGTACTTACCCAACTTTCTGAAACCGCTTCTCCAAGTAATCCCAAACATACCTAATTTTCTGCACTTGGATGCATCGCAACTGCAATTATAAATGTGAAGAAACAGGTATCATGCAGGAGAAAGAAGCCCATCAAAAGGGGGCTGTTCAATAGCGGTCGGTCCCCATGTGGGTCTCACATTCTTTGATACATAGCTGTCATTCCCAGCGTTAGATTCAAAACTTTCAACAAACACTGATTTTATTCTCTCTCTGCAAACATGCCATCACAGTGCACTCTCAGAGTCACTTACTTTTAATTCCGGTTTCATCACAGTTTGGTTTATGACAGAGTGACGGTCAGCCACCAGGGGTTCTTCCGGGTTCTTGCTTATAGGAAACTGCAGCGTGGATAAGTCAAGGCAGAGCACCTTCTTCCTTATATATCTTTGAAATTCATCCTAGGTAAGTCAATCCAGTCCATGAAATTCTCAAGAGTGATTCAATAAGCTGCTCAATTAACCAGTTACCCACTGTATGCTAGAGGCTAGTGATTCCCAAAGTTTAGACAAAACTTTCTCCCTAACAAAAGCAGCAGCACTATCTCAGAACTTACTATAAATGCAGATTCTCAGTCTTACTTCAGACCTACCAGATCAGAAACTGGTGGTAGGGCCAGCCGCCTGTGCTGCAATGAGCCCCCAGGGGATTTGGATTTGCCCAGAAATTTGAAAATCAAAGGGGAAAATACTTTTCAGGAAAGCTTTATGTCTAGAAAAATGGTTTCTAGCTATTTTTAAATGACATCTTGATGTTTCAAAGACATAGTATCCTCCAAAATACTGTGTGTGTGTGTGTGTGTGTGTGTGTGTGTGTGTGTGGTATTGGAGATTGAACCCAGGGGTATTCTACCTCTGATCTACACCTCCAGCCCTATTTTATTTTTTATTTTGAAACAGGGTCTCCCTAAGTTGCTGAGGACCTAGCTAAGATGCTAAGGCTGGCCTGGAACATGCAATTTCCTTCTCAGCCTCCCAAGTACTGGAATTACAGACATGCACCACCATACTTGGCTTCAAAATATGTATTTTTAAAAAAGTGAATGTTTGTTCCCATGTTATGGTCTCTGAGAGTTGTAACACTGGCAGCCACCGTGACATGATGGCTAAGAGCAGGGCCGCCAGCCTGATGTGCTAGAAATGCCCCCAGGCTGAAGTGAAGGAACTCCATCCCTGGGCTCAAAGAGACAGCACACAAACTGCAGAGACTTTCGCCTCTCCTTCTACATCTAGGGAAACTCTTTAAATAGAAAAAGAATGGTGGCTAGTCATTGGTTAGGCCACAGACATAATACATGGCTTTTTTTATTTTTTAAATAAGTTTTTAAAAATGACACGTAGTAATTGTACATATTTATGGGCTACAGTGTAACATTTCAATTCATGTATACAGTGTGTAACAATCAAATCAGGGTAATTGGCCTATCCATCACCTCAGACATTTATCATTGCTTTGTGTTGGGAATATTTAAAATTCTCTTGCCCGGTGTGGTGGCGCAGGCTTGTAATCCCAGTACTTTGGGAGGCGGAGACCGGAGGGTTCCAGCGGCCAGCCTCAGCTCTCTCTCTCTCTCTCTCTTTCTCTCTCTCTCTCTCTCTCTCCCCCTGTCTCTCTTTCTCTCTCTTCTCTCTCTCTCTCTCTCTCTCTCTACTTAGTGAGGCCCTCCACAACTTCGTGAGACCCGGTTTCAAAATAAAGTATAAAAAATAGGGCCAGGGGTGTAGCGCGGAGGTAGAACGCCCCTGGGTTCAATCCCCAGTACCGCAAAAAATAAATAAATAAATAAATAAATAAATAAATAAATAAATAAATAAAATAAAATAAAATAAAATTCTCTCTACCAGTTATTTTGAAAGTCATGTAATTGTTGTCAACCATGTTATTCACTGTGCTATAGAACATTTGAAGTTATGGCTCCTATCCACCCGCACCCCTGTGCCCATTAACCATCCTCTCTTCGTCCCCCTCCCCGCCCCTTTCCAAGGCTCTGGAGACCATTATTTCATTCTCTGCTTCTATAAGATCAATAGTTTTACTTCCAACTATGGTAAGAACATGCAGTATTCATCTTTCTGTGATGATCATGGCATTTGAAATATATAACAGAAGAGCACGTACTGTTGTCCGCAGCAAAACGGTGTCTGCTTCTTGCAAGGGGCATGGGACGCAGCTGGCCCACACCCTCCACTCGGGCCTCCAGTAGAACACCAGTGGCAGGACCCCACCAGTCAGCACGGAGGTGACAAGGCACAGGGCTCTCCGTAGATGCTGGGTATGGTAACCAAACACCTCCTGGCGAGTAAATGAAAGATCACTTTTCAATTTTCATGCAAACATACTACTGTGTTTCAAAAGACACACTTTAGACACAGGGGTGTTGGTTGGGAGAGAAATCTGGCGTCAACTGGTTGAGTCAGGTTGACTGCTTGCAGTTATCAGCTGACAGAATAGGAAAGAGGACTCCTTTTACTCTGCTGCCATGTGAAATTAAAACCTCTGCGACAGACAGGAGGAGCAAGGGAGGGGCAGACTTACTTCTTTCTACGTATTCATAAGTCTCCTTAGGTTTTTGTAAAATATCCCAAGTTTTGAACCCGATTTGTTTTTTTAACTATTAGGCACTTAAATATTGTTTATATATGTTTATTGAAGGAAGATGATAAAATGATAGATATCTAGCTTTATCCACATTCAGATTTGTATAAAACAAACATGACTGAGAATAACAAAAAGCATGGAGATATCATTTTCTAAATCAGTACGATAAAATTAAGTCTCACAGCATTTAAAAAAATTTTAATCTAAATGTTTAGTGCATTTTGAAGACCCTGAGGGATGCTGATTATGAATGACTCCTTTACTATACTATTATTTTAGATTCTGCTGTGGGTTTGTTTGTTTTTGCTATGACTATGAACACTCATATCCATCTCCCAGAGCTGTGATGTCAAGAAAATAGGTTTTTACTGATATTCCATATCACTTTTGATGACAGAACCTTTTGAATTTTATTATAGTTTAGATCATGCTATTGTATAACAAATCTCTTGGCTTAATTCTTTGGAAAAGTATTCATCTTTGGTACGGTCATGTTCATTAACTTTTCCCAATATCTCTGTGGTAGATGAAGATTATAATAACAGCTGTTGAAAGTAATCCTTAAACACAGTGGAAAGGTCACACACAGGCTTCAGAAACAGAAGAAATAAGTTTGTCACTGCTCTGATTGATATCAGCTGTGTGACTTTAGGTGGTTCATCTCACTTTGAAGGAATTCAAATTCAATCTGCTATAAAACCATGGGAAACACATGCCTCACAGAGTATTTGGGCTCAGATTAAATAAAGTCTACTTCAGTGCTCTGTAAAGTAATTATGATTATGAGAGTTCCTGTCTACTGATAATTGACTCACCTGGGAGAAGGTGTTCATTAAGCTTAGTGATGTAGTCACTCTATTTTGAGATTATATTATTATTTATGAAAAGGGTTAATTTAATTTAGAAACATTGTTCACTTTGCTTTTAAGAATATTTTCAATTGCATCTCCTCCTTCTCTTCCTATGCTCCCTCTGTTTCAATAAACTTTAATTTTATTTGTGAATTATAGTTTTATTAGAACCAAATATGTATGCCAGTTCAGATGTTGTGTGATAAATACATATTCTTTGAGTTGTTTGCCAGGGCTATTGCCAAAGTCCAACTGTGTACAGAAGCAGAACAATTTGAAATTTTAATCCAGCTTGTCGCTGAAATGAGCTCATTCATAAAGAACTTTCCCTTTTGCTGTTTATTTACACACAGCACTGGCACTAGTAATCATAATTCTGGTGCCCCTTCAGTTCTCTTCTATATAACTTTTTTTAATTAGAAAAGGAATTCACAATGCTAGCAAAACTGCAATGAAATCACTACAGCTACATATTGCTAATAACCTTGAGAACTGGAATAATTCTTTAGGGAAAGCGAAGTTACAAATTATATCAAGAATTATAAAGACATTTCTCCCCCTTGAATCAATAACTCCTCACTTGGAAATATACCCTAATGAAATCTTATGTAAAGGAAAAGTGATGGATATGAGATGTTCATTACAGCCTCATCTGTAATAGCAGAATTATTGGGAGGATGAAATGAGAGCTAATGGTTCAATAAGTTGAAGCATCTAAACAATGTGCTACAATAGAGACAGTGAAAACAGAATGTGTGATGTCCCTGTAGAAACCAGGGGCATTCTACGACAGTGCTCAAGAAGAAAAGAGACAGAGTGAATGGAGGACAAATAACAGCATCATATAATCCCCCTTTGTCACCAGTGATGTTAAATGTAAGTGATCTTAATACTATGACCAAAAGCAACGAGTGTTAGACGGGATAATAAAAGACACTTTAAGTATAAGCAAGCAGAAAAGGAAAATATACCTTTTAAACATTAACAAAGGGATGTGATATAGTTATCAGATGAAATGAATTTCTTCAAGGATATTTAAGGAAGGAAATGTTATGAGAGAAAAAGACATTTCATAATCTAAATAGTAAATTTAACGGGAAGACATAATTCTAAATGTTTATGCACCTAAAAACATAGTCTCAAAATTTATAAAGCAAAATTGATAGAATTTAAATTCACTCCCAGCATTGGAGATTTTAACATATCTCTCTTAGTAACTGATAAAATAAACAGGTAAAAAAATCAGTAAGATTATAGAGAGTTTGAGCAATTTCATTAGCTAAATTAACCTGACAGGCAAATAAAGAAAATTATGGCCAATGACTGCATAATTCAATTTTTTAAATACGCATAAAATATTTACCTAAACTGAACATATTCTTAGACACATGATGACATAACTAAACTAGAAGTTACCAATAGAATGATAACTGAACAATGTCCAAATGTTTGGAAATTAAACATTTCTAAACAACACAGGCAAGTCAAATAAAAAAAATTACAGCAGACATTTGGAAATATTTTGAACTGAATGAAAATGAAAATTAAGAAATCAAGTCAGGCATGGTGGCACACTCCTGTAATCCCAGTACTTGAGAGAGTAAAACAGGAGGATTACAGATTCAAGGCCAGCCTCAGTAACATAGTGAGACCTTGTTTCAGAAGTAGAATGTCCGTGTGTTCAAAAGAAAGAAAGAAAGAGAGAGAGAGAGAGAGAGAGAGAGAGAGAGAGAAAGAGAGAAAGAAAGAAAGAAAGAAAGAAAGAAAGAAAGAAAAGAAAAGAAGGAAAGGAAAGGAAAAAGGAAAAAGGAAAAAGGAAAAAGGAAAGGAAAGGAAGGAGAGAAGGAAGGGAGGGAAGAAGGAAGGAAGAAAGGAAAAGAAAATGAAAGAAATCAAAACACGTGGTGTACAATTCAAACAATGCTAATAAAGCATAGAGGGGGAATTTATGGTTTTAGATTCATATGCTAGAAAAGAAAGTTTGAAATCAATAAAGTAAGTTTCTAACTCAATATGTTATAGAAAGAATAGAAAATTAAACCCCAAAAAGTGTAAGGAAGGGAATTATGAAGAGGAGTGCAGAAATGAACAAAATTAAAAGTAGATATACAATAGAGAAAATCAACAAAGCCAAGTTGGTATTCTGAGGAGATTTCTTAATGGACAAGCTAATAAACATGTCTGAATATTTTATAGTTATTAGAGAAAATTAACATGTAATCACAAACCTTTGTGCAAAGAAATCTTTAAGCCCAGATGGCTTGAGTCCTTTCAAATATTTAAGGTAGAAGTGACACTATTTTTGTGCCAAGTCCTTCACAAGTAGAGGGCACGGGAGCTTTTGTAATTTGTTTTATGAGACCAACATACCTAGATACCAAAACCTGATAAATATGTCACAAGGAAGGATAATTACAGACTATGATTTGTTATGATTATAGACAAAATACTCCTAAAATATATTATCTAACTAAATCAGGGATATAGTAAAGGGTAATGCATTATTACTAAATGATATTGGTCTCAAGAATGCAATCATTTGAAAATCAGTATATCTTGCCTTATTAACATTCAAGAAGAGATTCAGATGGTCACCTCAATAGATACAGAAAAAGATATAAAATTCAACACCATTACATGATCTAAAAAAAATCTCAGCAAACTAAGACTAGATGGAAACACATTCTTCAGCTAATATCTTGCTTACTGCTGAAATAGTGAACATCCCTCTCCCACCCCACCCAGGTCACAAGCAAAAGAAGATTGTTAACAATGACCAAGAATATTTATCAGTGTAGTACTGGAAGTCTTAACCATTGCAATGGGACAAGAAAAAGAGATAAAGATTATAACAACTAGATTATTTCAACAAGAAGCGAAACTCAATGAGTCGATAATGTAGTTGTATACATTTAAAAATAAAGTACAAACAAATTATCAGACAATAAGCGAATTTATTAAAGTTGCTGGATATTAGGTCAATACAGAAAACTCAATTGTATTTGTATATACTAATAACCAACAATTTGAAAATTAATTAAGTACTACTTATAATATCATCAAGGAAAAATTTAATTACCTTGCAATAAATCTAACAAAGTTGTGCAAGACCTTTAAACTGAAAACTGTAGATTATTGCTGAGATCTAAATAAATGGAGAGAGATATTAAGTATGGGAATTAGACACTAATAGTCCCATGCTTCATCAGACAGTTTTTTTGGCGTGTAGTAATTGATGAACTGATTCTAAAATTGGTGTGGAAATGCAAAGGACCTAGGATAGTCAAGACAATAATTCAGAAAGAACAAATGTGGAGGACTTACACCACCAGAATTGAAGACTTACTACAAAGCCACTGGAACTAGGAAAACAGGGTACACACAACATAGATTTAAAAAAGGGCAACTAAACAAAAGAGAGTCTGGAAGGATACTCGAACATGATCACATCATACACACCAAAGGAACCACTGACACCAGGGAGGGCAGGATGCCGGAGAAAAGTGAGCAGCGCAGAAGATGGATTTTCCTCTCATTTACCTGTTATACCATGCACAAAAGTATGAGATGACATATTATGTAAATGTGAAAATAGAAACAATAAATCATCTGAAAGAAAACAAAAACATAGGCCGGGCGTGGTGGCGCACGCTTGTAATCCCAGTACTTTGGGAGGCTGAGACCGGAAGATCGGGGTTCGCGGCCAATCTCAGCGCGCATGCGCGCGCGATCTATATATATATATATATATATATATATATATATAT
>PVJS01029460.1:0-13185 GCA_004027185.1 Glis glis
CTATTAAATAGTTTAAAGATTAGAATATATATATTCAATTAATATATATGGTATATTTAAGACATATATATGTATATATGTATATATATATCTTAAATAATTACTTGGCATAGTATAAGCACTACTCAGATATTACCTCCTGCTATTATAAATGTATGCTTTTTGATTTCTGTGAAGAAGGCAGATCTTTTGATTTCTTAGAAAAGAAAAATAATCTGATACTTGATCTGTAAAAAAGAACACAGTCACACGAAGGGCCAATAGTAGACAATAGTTTCTTTATGTGGAAAGAAAGAATTCAAGGCACTGTTATCTGGGCTTGCTATATGTGTCCCAAGAAACTGCTTTGCAAAGTAGATAATACTAAAGCAGGTCATTATTTTCCTATGTACAACTTATAATCAGATAATCAGGAGTTTCCTTTCTGACCATTTAAATGTGTGACATTTACAAAAGCATCCAGGTACATACCTCAAGAGTACAGAAATAAAATTAAAAAAACTAATTTGTTATAATGTATAATAGTAAAGCATGATATTCTCCAAATTTAATACAATGATAATAAATGATTTTATGAACTGATTCATATAGGTTGATATGTAAGGATGGTTCAACCTTCAAAAATATTTTTTAAAAAAAGCATTTACTAAATTTTAATACTAATTTATCAAGACACTCTTAGATAACTAATAGAAGAAAAATTTTCTTAAACCAATAGAACTTATCTTAAACAAAATTACAGCAAGTATAGTTTAAAAATTAGAAGCATTTACTTGAGGTGAGAATAAGACATGGTTGCTCATATTATTGTTGTCCAACATCATACTAACATTCTAGCATGGTAGGACAAGCAATGGTCAGGTATAAACTTTGCAAGTGAAGAAGCAAAACCGTCACTCTTTGTAAATGGTACTATATCATTTGCAAAGACAATCCAAAATATGTAGGATACATGTTCAAGGAACTGTGCTCCTCATAGAAAAATCATTAGCATTCCAGTACAGCATCAAAAATCAAATAATGCACGTGGAGGAAATGAGCTCATTCATAATAGCAACAGAAATATCTACAAGTGAACAGAAACATCCACAAATAGAAAAAGAAGTATATGAAAATCTGTAAATTTTGCAAAAAATAAACTTGAAAAGGAGGGAAGATTTAAAAATAAAATAATTAGGATAAATTCGGTATTCATTACTGAAATAGCATAGGTTTTATAAATAAGTATTTTTTTCATATTTTTATTAATGTAATTCCAACCAAAGCCTTCCATGATATTTGAAGAAACCTGAAAAGTGGATTCTAAAACTTATATTAATGGGTAATAACTCCAAGTACCTAAGGCAATTTGAAAAATAAGAGCAATAAGCGTGAACTCTAAAATAGATGATTTAATCAAAGTTGAGAGTGAAATAATAATTCCCACAGGCTAGGAGAGTATGGGAGAGGGTAGGATGGGGAAAGGTTGATCAGCAGGTACCAAGTTATAGTTTGATAGGGGAATAAGTTTTGCTGTGCTACTACTGTACGGCTGGGTACTATCGGTAATGATAATATATTGTATATTTTTATAAAGCTAGAGAAAAGGATAAAAGTTGCTTTCACCATAAAACATGATAAATGTTTGAGGAGATAGATATGTTTAACCTGATTTGGACATTACATAGTTCATTGAAACATCATATTATAAACTGTGAATATGTATAATATTTATGTCAATTAATAATAAAAATAAACTTGAAATATGTATAATATTTATGTCAATTAAAAATAAAATAAGTATACCTAAGTCTCCCCCCCAAAAAAAGAAAGAAAAACTAAGAGCAAATATCTC
Organism: Glis glis; assembly: GCA_004027185.1. Classification (NCBI taxonomy): domain Eukaryota; kingdom Metazoa; phylum Chordata; class Mammalia; order Rodentia; family Gliridae; genus Glis; species Glis glis. Next base: position 1,835 of record PVJS01029460.1, read on the forward strand.
AAGGGTAGGATACACTTGCTTTATCAGAGACTAAGATAGATTGGAAACAGGATCTTGCTAAGTTGCTGAGAGCCTTGCTGCGTTGCTGAGGCTGGCTTAGAACTTGTGATCCTCCTGTCTGAGCTTCCCAAGTACTGTGCATTAAACTCTTATGCTACCTGCAATAAAGTAGACAAGTCTCACTTCATCAGGAGACCTCTTTATGGGTCAAAGAGTCATTGTAGTAGAATTTCAGTCCTGGAGGAGACTGTTGGAAGTAAGCATTTCATTTTCCAAATAAAGGACATTTCACTACTAAATTTTAAATACGTTTTAGAAATGGATTGATGTATAGTTGTCTTAAAAAAAGACTTTGCCCAATAGTCTTGGGAATGGCTATGCCTTTTTCTCCATAAATTTGGCCGCAGAAAATAGTATACTTAGTCTCTTCATTGATTTAGTAGTACCTCAGAGAGTAGATACTCAATATATTTCAGTGTTAAAATCTTTGGAATTTTACCCAGCCATGAAGAAGAACAAAATTATGTCATTTTCAGGAAAATGGACAGAACTAGAGAATATGATGCTAAGTGGGATTAGCCAGTCTCAGAAAGAGAACAGTTGTATGTTTTCTCTCATCTATAGAATCTAGAGAGAATTTGGGCAACAAAAGAGACCTCAGATAAAGGAGTAGAGACTCCAATGGAGTGATGGAGGGAGTTTAGAGGAAGGATGAGGGCGGATAGAGATGTAATGAAGGAAACAGTTTAAATAATGCTACATACATATTTGAAATAGTCAATGCCAATGTCAATGACATATAAGGGGAGGGGAGAGAGCGGGGTGGGACCCGGAGGGAAACACACCAAGTGTTGTGTGCACGGATATTCCTGTTACTTGATGCCTTATTATGAGGTATAATTACAATGCACCAGTAAAAGTATATAAAAAACTCTTTCCTGTATCAAGCCTTATTAAACAAGGCAATAATACTGTAGTTTACCCACTATTTCTTCACAGGATCACACTATAATATTATTGCATGACTTAGGTAATCCAGTGCTACATATTTTTAATAAAAGTATTCTCAGGAATTATTTAATGGATCATTGTTGTCCTTTAAACGAATACACATGATCAACTCTATTTAGAGTTGATTGTCCAAAAAATCAGTTTTTCTAACCCAATGAATAGATATGGATTCTTTCAGCATATTATGAAAACTACCCTTTCCTTTTTAAACTAGCCTAAGAGGCTCAAAACTAGGAGGCTCAAGAATTTTTAGTGTAACCATGCAATCGTTTCTTTAACCTTGATTTTCTGGTATAAATGCTCACTAACTTACTTTTCTTTAAATACACTTTTTGGGTGCATTGTTATTATTCATCCTAGTGAGGTTCAGAGTGACGCAGACATACATGCACCCAGCACTTGGTGTATTCCCCTCAGCTTCCCACCCTGCTCCACTCCCTCCCTATACATGCTAGTGATACCTTCATATATGGGCATAGCATTATTTGAACTGTTTCCTTCATCAAGTCTCCCTCTTCCCTTCCTCATTGTCTCCCTCAGTCCCTTTCCACTACTGTACTGGTCTCTCTCTTTACATATCTGAAGTTCCTTTTGTTTCCTATTTTCTCTCTGGCTTCCACAGATGAGAGAAAACATGACTCGACTTTTTTTTTTTTGCAGTACTGGGGATTGAACCCAGGGGCATTCTACCTCCGAGCTACACCCCCAGCCCTATTTTTTATTCTTTATTGTGAAACAGGGTCTCACTAAGTTGCGATAATATTCTCTAGTCCATCCATTTTCCTAAAAAATAACATAATTTTGTTCTTTATGGTGGAGTAGAACTCCTTTGTGCATATATACCACATTTTCCTTATCCATTCATCTGTTGATGGAAACCTGGGTTGGTATATTCTCACCTTCTTCAGCTCTTGTTTGTGGGTTTTTCTTGCACTTGTCATATGGTTTCATTGAATCTGAGCCTTTTACTTGGAGCTACATAAGTCCCCTTTTTAAAAATCAGGGAGAAACTGACTTCAAAGTGGTAATGATATGTCAGTTGAAAAAGTGTTTACTCATAGTAATTTTTTCTCTATTTGTGACCCACCTCAAACACGATAATGAAGGCCAGTCGAGCAGCAAGGATGTGCCAGTATTGTAAGGTGAACTCATAAGGTTTGGAACTCCAAGGGGGGCCTCTGTAGTCTCGGTATCTGAAATCCACACAAACAAAGAATATGAAGAATAGAGCCTGGTGGGGTGGCACAGGTTTCTAACCCCATCTATTTGGGAGGTTGAGGAAGGAGGATTGCAAATTCGAGACCCACCTGGGAAATTTAGAAAGACCCTATCTCAAAATAAAATTACAAATACAACTGGTGATACAGCTGAAAGGTAGAACATTCCTGATTTCAGTCTCTAATAGCACACATTCACACACACACACACACACACACACACACACACACACACATAAACACACATGCAGCCTCTCAAGTACTGGGATTGCAGATGTGCACCACCATGACCAGTGAAACACCACACACACACACACACACACACACACACAGTATGTAAAACGTATGCAGGCCTCAAATTGTCTTCATTTGCCCAAACTCCAAAATGATAGTTTAAGTGGCCTGGGCTGACTGGCATGGAGAGGAAGAAGAGGGGGTGGTGAGAGCAAACAGGCAAGATAGGTACAAGTAATAAGTACCTGCAATAACCAGATTTTCCCATTCCAAGCTCACTCAGGTTAAAGAAGGACAGGCTATTGTTGACATATCCCTTTAAGCAACTGTGAAAGAAGAAAAGTATTATGTGATCCAGTGATGCATAAATTTCTAGTACAATTCTTTCATTACAACTGATAGGATTTTATAAATGCCATTATTTCTTTCATTCTAACTCCTAGAAACTCAGTTCTCTTATTCTATTCCCTAACTCTCATTACATCTGTAATGGTACCTTAATTAGACAGACTCTTGCCCTGCTATTTCTTTCTCAAGTATACCTCTCTTGTCCTTTCATTTGGTTTATATTTAGTACAGGGTTGCTATGAACTAGGCATTCTGCTAATTACTTACTATGCATTAAACCTCTTATAAATATATGTTTTATAAATATACATGCATACAACACTATTTGACTGATTATAATTCAGCAATCAATAAACATTCTTTATTCATTGCTTGTTTGTTAGCTTATTCAGTATATATTTATTGAGGCCCTATGGTTTGTTATAAAAATTCTCAATGCTTGGTATTCAACACTGAACAAAATGGGCAAGAATTCCTATCCTTGTGGAGCTTAGATTCTAGTGGTAGAGGGAGAATAAAGTCACAATCAACACACTTAATAAGTAAATTGTATAGAATATTGTAAGAATTGCTATGAATACAAAAATGGAATAGTTCACCCAGATGGGCTATAGTCAACACTCCTGCAAAAACAAAAATCATGTTTTGAAAGACACTGAGGATGTGTGAAAATGAGAATGAGATGAATGAAAGTTCCAGAAAGAGACAGTCCTTCTGGGATAAACTGACAATCACAATTTCTTTTCATCTCCTGGAGGCATTTGTTAGTCAAATCCAGGTACATACTGAAGATCTGGCTCAGCAAGGTAGAGGGGCTCTACCAAGGTGAAGAGAAGCCCATGAAATGTTCCAATTGCATGGGGCAGGTGACAGAATGCAAACTAGAGAAGCTGCCAATTCCTGGGATGTTTCTCTTGGAATCTTTTCTAATTTCCTGGGTATTGTGAGAAGCTCGGGTTAGGAGGGAGCATGACTTGAAACTTCCAACATGCAAAATGAAGTCTTCCTGGGTCTCACAGTACTTGAGAGAAAAAAAAATTACTGCTATAAATCCTGTTAGAGGGAGAAGGCCTGCCACTAATATAGAGCCAGTTACCCTCTCAAAGCACTGTATCCTTGTAAGACAGAGGGTAAGCTTAAAACTTTCACAAGGCAGAAGTGAATCTCATGATCAAGTGAAGTTAGCACTCATGATAAAAGATTTTTTTTCTATCACATAAAATCAATCAATAAAATTCACTACATTAATGGAACAGAAGGAAGAAATCAGATGATCACATTAATCGATTAAAAACAGATAAAGCAGGATTATCATTCATGATAAACACCACTCAACAAGCTGAAATATGGCAAGATCTTAATCTGATAAAGAGTGTCTTTATAATAGCCTATAGCTAATATCATATTTAATTGTAAAATGCTAAATAGTTTGTGTTGAACGCTTTCTCCTAAGGCCAAGGGCAAGACAAACATTTCCATTTTCACCATTTTTATTCATCATGGTCCATGCAAGTAGAAAAAGTTTATAAATGTCACTAACACCAAGAAAGAATATATAAAATTGTCTTTATTCATATGTGACATAATTGTGTATATAGGAAATATAAAGTAATCTATAGGTTATTTGAATACTGAGTGAGTTTAGTAAGGTCACTAGCTATATACAAGGTCAATATAGAAAATATAACTATTTCTATATGCAATAAGCAAACAGGAAATGAAATTTAAAGAAATATTATTTATGGTAGTTAGTATCAAGGCATAAATCTATGAAAGATGTGTAGACCAAAAAAAATTCTCAGAGAATTCAATTAAGGCTGAAATAAGTAGAGTCAGATAGCATATTCAAGGATTCCTGTTAAAATGTAAATTTGCTTAGACTTTTTAGATAATATCTGATAGCCTGCATTCAAAGATTATACCCAAATAAAAATAATTTGTATCAGCAAAGTCTGTGTTAAAGAAGAAAAGTTTGGAAGACCATAGCACATAATGGCTTTCTGTAAAACTTCAATAATTCAGACACTGGCATTGGTGCACAGAAAGATAAATAATCAATGGAAGAAATGAGAGAGTTTCAAAACAAATACACATATGTACACATATCTGATGTATACAAAAATGCTGCTGCAAGCGAGTAATGAAACCAGTGATTCAAGAATTGACTTTTCAACGAATGTTGTTGGAATATCTGGATATCTTTGAAGAAAATAATGTGAACTCTGACTCCCTCAGAGCACAATGGACTTACTAAGGGGAATGAGGATTAGGGGGGTAGAATTTCATATAGCCTTCTTAGGGTAGACTTTCTTAAGAAGGTTACATATAAGTGAAGACCAGGAGTTAGAGGCAGCCATGGGAATAGCTGTAAACAGAGAGCTGCAAGCAGAGACATCGGACTTAGCATGGAGTAGGGCCTGTAGAGGTCACAGGGGTGGGGGAAGGAAGGAGCAGGAGGAAATGAGTTCTGCATAGAAGAAGCTCACTTTGTATGGACTTGATGAGGATTTTCCATCTTAGAGTGAGATAAGGAGAGTATTGTACTTTGCACTGATGGTTACGTGATTGAACTTATGTTTTAAGTGAGGCTTTCAAAGAATCCAGGTGAGAGATGATAGTGGCTTGGGCCAGGTAGTTTGAAAGTAGGGTCAACATGTTTCCCCATGGATTGTGTGGGATGCGAGCAAAGTAAATATGCAAGGCTGGTTCCACGGACTTTGGGCTGAGTCACTAGTATGGAATTGCTGCCAACTGACATGGGGAAGACTGAAGGTTGAGCAGGTTTTAGGGAAAATTAGAAGTTTAATTTTGGTTATAAGTTTGAGATGTTTATTGGACATATAAAAGGAGAAGCTAAGTAAAATTTGGAATATTTAACTCCCGAGTTCAGTAGTGAGATTAACCCTGTCAAACTGAATGATATCACCAAGGGAATGAATGTAGATAAGAAAAGAGAAGTCCATAGGTTTAGCCCTTGAGGCATTCCAAAAATTAAAAATCAGAGAGACGAGAACAAGCAAAAGTAACTTAGAAGGAATGGCAAGTGGGGTAGCAGGAAAAGCAAAAGTCTGAGGCATTCTAAAGTCAAGGGATAAAATATATAAAGGGAATGATCAACTGTCAGAGGCTGCTAGTAAGTCAACCACGGTGAGAAGTGGGCATTGACAAGTGGATTTGACACTGTGAAAGTCATGACCTTTCAGTGTAGTGGTCGACATAAGCCTGAGAAGAGCGAGTATAAAGAGAATGAGAGGAGGAGGAGAATTGGAGAAACAGGAATGGAAATTCTTTGGATACTCAAAATGGAAGCAATAACATGAGGCTGTAACTGGCAGACAGAAGGAACAAGGCAGGGTTTTATATGTTGATTATTTTAAAAAAGCGTGGTTCAATATTAATGTGAAAAAGACAACCGAGGCATAATTGTTACTGTATGAGAGAAATAGAAGAGAATGATGTTCTCAGGAAATCAGTTAGAGATCTAGGGCACAAGTGGAGAAATTATGGTTCAATAGAAGCAGAGATTTGTTCTACGTCTAGTAACTAGGAGAAGGTAGACTAGGAATGCATGTTATAGGCAGGGAGTTGGAGTAATGGATGTCTACTCTTTTCTAATTGACTCCATTTTCCTAGTTAAGTAAAACCAGTGAGAATGAGAATAAAGAAGGAGGTACTGAAAGCTTCAGTAGCAAGAAGGAAGCAAACACTTCTCTAAAAAGAAGAGCAAGTGGACTTGGGGAAGAATGTTTGATGGGTTCACATAAGAGATGTGATCAAAATTTAATGTAAAACTATTCAGTGCATTTTCTTTTTGTTGTGGTGGTTTTGTTCTGTTTTTCTTCACCCACATAGAGCTGTATGAGCACAACGTAGAATAGAAAAAGTGTCTGAGAACCACAAATACGACTCTGCCAGGGCAGTATAGCAAAGAAGGAGCAGGGCAGAGGCTCCTGTATCCAAGGAAGTGGTTGCAGTGATTGACCAACTGGTTCATAAGATGGTTAAAGATGGAAAAGAGGACATTAAACTAAAGGGAAACAAGGATATCATAGCCACACCCATGGTTTAGGGTTATAGGTGCACTCAAAGAATTGTTAAAGAACACTGTTACAGAAACTTTAAAATATATATATAGTATTACTTTCATCATACAGATTAAAGAAATACAATTTAGAGAGACTAGGTAACTTTCTCCAGGCCTAAAATTCTCACACGTTTTGGTCTCAGGATCCTGTTACCATTTTTAAAAAAGTATTGAACACCTGAAGAACTTTTGTCACAGAGGGATATCTACTGATATTTTCATCAAATTAGCAATTAAAACAGACATTTAGGAAATGTTTATCTATGTATTCATACAATAGTAACTACAAAATCCATTATAAATTAATGTAAATGACAAGTTTGAAAGAAATATAGTTGTATTTCCTAAAATAAAAAAGGGAGTGAGAATGACATTGTTTCATATATATTAAAATATCTTTAATCTCTATTTTAACAGAAGACAGCTAGATATTCATATTACTTGTATATTGAATCAGTTGTAATATGATGTTTTGGTTAAACTGAAGTAGAAATCTGGCCTCACAAAGATAAGTAGTTGGAAAGAGCCGGGCGTGGTGGCGCATGCTTGTAATCCCAGTACTTTGGGAGGCGGAGACCGGAGGATCCGGGTTCGCGGCCAACCTCAGCTCTCTCTCTCTCTCTCCCTGTCTCTCTCTTTCTCTCTACCTAGTGAGGCCCTCCGCAACTTCGTGAGACCCGGTTTCAAAATAAAGTATAAAAAAATCGGGCCGGGGGTATAGTGCGGAGGTAGAATGCCCCTGGGTTCAATCCCCGGTACCACAAAAAAAAAAAACAACAAAGATAAATAGTTGGAAAAAGAAGTATTATTTTAATAGCATTTCGATAACTGTAGATATATTTCACTGATATTACACCAAAACTCTAAATGTGGTAGTTTCTTAAAATTTAGTTGCAATGTGGGATCTTCACCCATATCAATGAACTTTTTATGCAGTTAGATTAAAACCTAAAGGTGTATCTTGTACCTTAACCATCTTTTTTTTTTTACGGTACTGGAGATGGAACCAAGGGGCATTCTACCTCTGAGCTACACCCCCTGCCCTAATTTTTATTCTTTATTTTTGAACAGGGTCTCACTAAGTTGTGGAGGGCCTCCTACTAAGTAGCTGAGGCTGGCTGCGAACCCGGATCCTCCGGTCTTAACTTCCCAAGTACTGGGATTACAAGTGTGCGCCACCACGCCTGGCCTTAACCATGATTCTGAAACATTCAATACTGATCATTTGGAAAAATATTAGATCCCTGAATTATTCAGAGCTTTCAAAAGTTGATATATTTTTACTATAGGCTGAAATATATCATAATTGTTAAATTCACCTTTTGTTTCTATCAGAAAAATATTGTAAGAACTGGTAAGCTTTTGAGCTCACTATGTTTAATAAAAGTTATTCAAAGTTGTGCAAAAGTTGTCCACATTAACATTGAACTTTACCAATAGCAACATATAATGTCAAGTATTTTCCTTAAGATGGCAGGTTAGTTTTGTGCATTATGTAAGAGTGGCTGCTAGGCATGTAGCTCTGAATAGTCATAGTTTGTCTGGCAATAGTTATTTCTTGTTGGAAAAAGGTCTCTCACTCAGTTTGCAACTCCAGTCATACAGAGCTTTAAACAAGACAACATCACACTTCAATTTGTAGCAAAAGCTCTCTATGCCCATTTCACATTTTATTTAGAATATTGAAAGACATTTGTTCCAAGGTGGAGATTTTATAATATTAATAATCACTATTGCTTTATCAAAGTTATTCTGAATTTCTTCCTGTAATTTTTAAGGTGGTTAAATAGTGATGAGGAATACAGTCATTTCTAATATTGTTTGGTGCCAGTGCCTTGAATTATGGAACACCACCAGAAATTTTGTCCACCATTTTGTTTATGCCATCAATACAAATGTCAGTACATGAAGGGGGAATAATGTCTTATTGATGTTATGAAAATGGCATTGAATCTATGTACCCTTGAAAGTTATCTGTGGATCCTATGTTGAGAGCCAGTGTCCTAGGACAAACACTTGTTAGAACCTGGATTCAAATACATGTCTGCCATATTCTAAACCTTGAAATAGTGATTACAGTGACACACTGGCTTCACTCCCTTCCCCGTCCATCCTAGACCCCCCCATAATTTATCATTTCAACTACTCTCTTGACAATATCCTCTTCTCCACTGCCATCTCATCCTTCTGCCACCATGCTCTGAAAAAGTCTAATCTGAATGAATGTGCTCCAGTTTAGCTGCTAAGTACACTTGGACAAATACTTGGAATGTAGCGCCTCCGAATACCATAAACCATTTACATCTTTGCTTGAAGTTGTTGGTCTACATCCCTAGTCACTGGATATGGAGGTGTTAGATGCTATCTACAGCCAAAGCGGGTTCTGACACGTAAACAGAGCAGATGCTCAGCCTATGTTATTTTCACCCACAGCTAGGTGGCAATAAAGCAGCTAACAAATATTGCTTAGGACGGAGTCTGACAGAAAAGCTTCTGGACCATTCTGAATTAAGGTAAAAGAGGCTTTTGGGTTTTTCACTATTAATATATGAAACAACCTTATATTTACATGATGTTTTACCATTCATAAAACACTATCTCAGACACTATTTCTTAATCACAAGCCTCTGAACACTTTCTGTTAGGAATCAACTAAGTCAGGTTAGGTCATGTGCCTTTTAGTAAAAAGCGTATCTCTGTTTCCCATCACCACTTTCACATCTAAATTTGGTCTCTAGCTAAAATACTTTCTCTCTGATTGCTCTCTGTCCTCTATTTAGAAAGCCCTCTTGCATTCTTCCCCAATATCTTTGTTCAATAAGGAAAGATCTGAAATAACATATCTTCTAAAGCAGTGGCTCTTAACTAGGTGATGTCTGCAGATATTTTTGGCTGTCTCAACTTGGGGAACTATTGGTTCTGTATCTACTGGATAGAGCCCAAGCATGCTACTAAGCATCCTACAGGATAAAAAGCAAACCCCTTCCCCCAAAAGATTTATCTGGCTTAACATGCCAATAGTGCAGAGATTGAGGAATCCGTCTCTAAAGCGTGGATTTAATTTTAACAGAAAATACATGCTAGACAGGTTGAGTGCAATATTTTCTGCCTCCTTAAAACCTGTGGCTCTAAATTCCTTTTGATAATCTCTAGGCAAATTGCTCAGAGTCTGTTTACGTTCTTTATCTCCCTACACACTATCTTTGTTCCCTCCGGCAATTTGGTTTACCAATGGGTTTCAATTTCCCCATCTGTCAGTGAGAAGATTGCACTGGATAATTTCTAAGGTCTCTTCTCATTCTAGAATTTGACTTCTAAATACAGTACACTGTTCTTAGCATTTCGATACCAGTGATGCATTTCCATGTAGAAACACAGAGACACTGTGAAATTATTTGCTATAAAAAACACTGTTGCTTTTTTTAGCCTCACTCGATTTTATCTAATAAACATATTATAATTGTAATGATGAGAAACATTACTCTTAATGGTCACAGAACAAAACTTTCCAGTAAGTTCTCATTTTAATTACAAACATAAAATACAACAGGAAAATGTATAAATTTCAACCTTACTTTTCATTCTGTTCTACATGATTTGCACAGGGGCCATATTTGTATTCATAGACGAAACGTGGGATGTAGTCAGATGTAATAGCAATTACGAATGCATTGGTGATCACAGCCAAGATGCCAATTCCTTCAAGAATTCCCAGCCAGATACCTGGTAGGAGAAAGATGAAGGATAGTGAATAAAAATGAAACAAACACTCAAATCAATCTTTTTTTGGAAAGAAAGTTCTACTCATGCTATAGACACAGTTCTGTTGATTCCTTGCTATATTAGTAAAACACTATCTTCCTCCAGATATTACAGCCATTGCATATAGTGTTTTCCAAAAAAGGAAGGTAATCCCCAGTTAGATTTAAAAAGTGAAATGCCAACAGCACCTGGTTCAGGTCTGTAACAATAAAACATGGCACACGTGCCTGAGGCATTTCAAAGCCTAGTAAACAGAACTTGCTGATGCAGTCAAAACAATAAATAAAAATCTTTAAGTTTTACTGGTGGTATACACTGAGGTATATACTGTGGTATACACTCTGAAACATCTATATTTACTGTGGTTTTGCCTTTACTATTTGTCAAAGTATGTTTTTAAAGTAAAAATACAAAAAAAGTAAAACTAGTCCTTTTTAATTTTGTTTTGAAACAGGGCCTCACTAGGTTGCCAAGAGTCTTACTACATTGCTGAGGCTGTCCTCGAACCTGCAATCCTCTTGTCACAGCCTCCTAAGTACTGGCATTATAGGTGTGTGCCACCACACCCAGCGTTTTCTCTTTTAATATTCATTTCATTCTTTTTTTTTCTTGTGGTACCAGGGATTGAACGCAGGAGCATTCTACCTCCGCGCTATGCCCCTGGCGCTATTTTTTTATACTTTATTTTGAAACCG
>PVJS01029460.1:13285-24855 GCA_004027185.1 Glis glis
TTTGAAACCAGGTCTCACAAAGTTGCGGAGGGCCTCACTAAGGAGAGAGAGAGAGAGAAGAGAGAGAGAGAGAGAGAGAGAGACAGGGAGAGAGAGAGAGAGAGAAAGAGAGAGAGAGAGCTGAAGCTGGCCGCGAACCCGGATCCTCCGGTCTCTGCCTCCCAAAGTACTGGGATTACAAGTATGCGCCACCACGCCCGGCTCTTCAAGCCCTTTTATAAGGGCACCGATACCATCCATGGCACTCTGCCCTCATGACTTAACCACCTCTTAACATATCACACCTCTCAATACTATCCCATTGTCATTCGGGCATTTTGCACCTGATGTCATCAGCAATACCCAAAACATTGAATTTCTGAATCTTACCTATATCAGTTGCTCGGGCTGGCAGAGGCCTCCGCCACTGTGTGACAAATTTGTATGCGTCCAGCCTGATTTCGATGATATTGTTTAGTAAGGCCAAAAGAGGGGCCAGGGGGAAAGCAGCAACAAAGATGGTAGTAAAACCAAACTGCAAAACTGTCAAAGGAGAAAACTAGATAAATTAGAAAGTTAAGGATATGAACAGTAGCATTTATTGAGTGCTCCCTTTATGTCCAATTAGGAGCCTCCCCTAAGCAAATATGCTTATCTAATTTTATAGTCAGGGAAACTTTAGCTTATACGTGGTAAGTAAACTTGCTGAAAGGCACATGGCAAGAAAATGATAAAAACTACATTCAAACACAGATCTGAATGGATTTGAAGCTTATGGGTTTTCTACTGCTATGTAATGCAGTATGAAAGATGAGAAAGAAGACAAAGGAAACACAGAAGGAGGTGGCAGGAGAAGGAGAAAGAGGAGGAAAGAGAAAAGAGGCAAAAGAAAACAGCCAAAAGGAGGCCTTGAACGAAAATGTTGGTCTCTGGAACAGACTCAGGGGACCTACAGCAATCTTGTCCTCTCTTTATATCGATGAGAAAACTGAAGCCAGAGAAGAGAAAATACTAAGTCAGCACCCAGTCTTTCTAACACAGGGAATGGGGATCCTTACTTTCTTAATTTAAAAAGGTAAGATTCTTGAAGAAGACTAAGAATTGGGTCTAAGCAAAGATTTATTGCAAAATGTAATTGTTACTTTCTTTGGGTAGGTTGGTATATTTCTTTACAAAGCAATTGATTTATTTTGATTCAGCAAAATATTTTCTCAATAGTTAGGTGCTCCACTGTGAGGGGAAAAACCCTCATTTTGGATGCATGTTATGGCTCTCAAAGGTTATAAACATGTGAGCATCCCAAGGGAACTTCTTCACACTTCTGGCCCTGCTGAGATAAAGGTGCAGGTACATTTTGGAATTCTTGGGGTTAGGAAGGAGAGATATGATTTTCTCTCTTAAACCAAAGCTCATGTGAAGTAGAAAAAACAAAGCAATATCAAGAAGGCCAAATAGCCTTGAAAAAAAATATTCTTCTCTTACCCATTTCTAAGTACTCATCCATCAGTCCGTGTATGTTCATGGGCTGCAGATTCCAATCATTTTCCCACTGAGGGATGGAAGCATCTTGTAGTCCTCTCTTGATTTTATGTCGGGACCACCAGTTCTGGATCAATCTACACCACAGAGTAGACCAAGAGATTTTGAGCTATCATTCAAGCATCTGATGAATGTATAGTTCATTAAGAAATGAGAAACTCCAACTATTCTTTGACTACATTAAGCATTTCTAGGAATTGGAGATATGTGATGGTCTCAAATTCTAAAAAATTTTTAAAAATGTTAAGTCTCAATTGAAATTTAATGTTTAGATTGAAAAGTTTTTAAATATTTTTAAATTAAGTTTAGCATAACAGGCCCTAGCCTTCGAGAACTTTCCTGGACCCTGTGAACATCTACATATTTATTAGGAATTCATCATCAATATACTAATGCGTTCCTTGATATCGATTAGACAAGTATCCATTTCTATGATTCCTTCTCCTACCTCCATCTGTACATTTTCATAGTGCTTAAACTCCTGTTACCTACTGTGATTAGATATGAGTCCTTCATTTCTCATAACCCAATATTTTCAGGGTTGTGCTCTGTGAACAAGAAAAAAATTATGTTCCATGTATAATAACTGAGCCTTAGATAGGGTTTTGAGATGTCCAGGTTCTGGTACACAGCCTGAAATGCAATAGATGTGTTTTTTTTAATCAAATCACTACCTTTGTCCATTTATAAACATGAGGGGTTTGAACATGAGCAACTGCATTCTGCTAGTCTAGTGGAGAATAGTTGCCAGGCACTGAATCTGTGTACACATGAGTCCATTTCTCAGACATAAAAGTGAAGTAACAATGCTCTTTCTCTAGTCAAGGAATGGTCTTAAAATTATGTGACTCAGAAATGCACTGCTATGCATATATTGTGGACTTCTGGTTAATGGATTAATAATTCAACAAACTGAATTTCACAGAACTCCATGAACAGTCCCCAGTGCTCAATTTTAATAAATCATGGACCTATAGCTTCAGAGGTACTTGGAAGTCCAACCATCGCTAGATCAAGTCACCAGACAGTGCTCCCACAAATGTCCTGTGGAGGTTGCCTCCGGAGCATCATGTAGATGAAAAGGGGGCAAGGTTGGAATTGAGGAAGGTCAGCTCAATTTTACTTATTTTGGTTTTGCTCAAAGTTTTGCTTAAAGAGAGAGAGAAATGTGGTTTAAAAATTTGGCAACCACAGCTTTGATACCTGGTTAACTCCTGATAAGTTTTCTTCAACAAGGCCTTTGCCTAGGAGTTGGAAATACACTAGCAGGTGTCCTTTGTCCTGGTGCCCTGGCTACATGATACTTAATCCAGACTGACCACTTGAAGAAGGCCATCATGACAATGTGCTCTCTGAAGAGCAGGATGGGCATAACAGTCCATGGATAATGGTGGCCCAAAGAATCTTTCTTAATATTACAGTAACTATTATGCCATCTTGATGGTGCTTATGAAGTACTTACAGCGTGTTAGATCCTGTGCTACATCTAGTTTCCTCAGACACTTTCATGTGATGTTTACCAAACCCTATTTTTATTTTTAAATTTTTTTTTGGTACTGGATATTGAACTTGGGGCAATCTACCTCTGAGCTACACACCAGCCCTTTTCACTTTTTTTGTTTTGAAACAGGGACTCCATAGATTGCTGAGAGTCTCGCTAAGTGTCTGAGGCTGGTCTTGAACCTGAGATCCTTTAGTCTCAACCTCCAAATCCTATGTTTTAAAATGGTGACTTAAGGAAAGGAAGGGACCGGACAAATGGACTTGGCTCTCCAGTCCTTCATCACTGATTCTCTCTTCAGTTAGAAGAGATGTGCTTTAATTTGTTTTGACTATTGAGGAGCTGTACAAAAATCTCTTCACAAAACCTCCTCTCATTTGTGATTGATATTTAAAAGCCATCAGGGCATCTTATTTAATCCTCATAAATCTTCTGTTTTACAAATGGAAAAAAGTTTCAGAGAAGTGAAATAAATTTTAAGTACAATTAGCAAGGAACAGAGAAGGAATTAAAACTGGGTCTGGGTCTCCACTATTCCCTATTCATGTTCTAGGACTGCTTGTAATTTAACCAATACTTTATGACAGTTTTAGGATTACTATCATTTCTCCACCCCAGGTCTCTGTTAAAAAATGTCCTAATATCATTTGTAGGCCAATAAGGAAAAAGAAAATCAAAGTAAAATTTTAATGACTAAGCCCAAGTTATTCATCTCATCAACCAACTAATGGGCTCTTCCCCCACAATCAGGAAATTATTCAAAACAGTCATGTTTTAATCTTTGGTTGATTCAGTCTCAAAGTTTCAATGCCACATTGTTCAAATACCTTGCATTTATCTGTATTTTGATGGAAACTGTATTTTAATATTTGTAAAAGTGGACACTCAGCATTTCATAGTTAAAACTTATCTAAAAGGACAAAAGGACAAAAATGGAATGCTATCACAATCAATTTTACTTTAAGAATTTTGGGGGGGCAGGGATGGTTTGTTAAGAGTGTCAAATGTCATCTCATCCAGGATTTTATTTTTAATGTATTCTTTTGGAAGGTACAGCAGCTCTCTTTATTTAACAATAATAATGACCTTGGTCTGTTGGTAGCCCAAAGAAATGAGAAAATTATTCTTATCTTCAAGAACCTGCATTATCAATGTTTAAAAGTAGCAATAAATGCCTTACTGTGTTGAACAAGTTACTGTGCACCCATTATTTCCTTTAATTTCTTCAGTGTTCTTGAATAGATATAATTGTTGATCTCTTCCTAGAGATGTGAATATTGAGGCTCAGTCATATTTATTAACTTATACATGTTCATGCATTTAGCTAAGAGCAGAATGGGAACTGAGCCCTCTCTGTCTGATTACTTTCCCTAATACTCAGGCACAAGTCACACTACCTCGGTCTTCTTAGTTACTATCTACAAGGCAAGGTGAAAAACATGCTCACGGGTATCCCAGCTCCATGAAGTTGTTCCATATTTGCTTCAAAAACATGATAACACCCATCTGGAGGCAGAGGTCTATCAAACAGCCACTAGGATGACACTGAAACAGAAAATAAGAACAATAATGATCTACTCTTTCTACCAGCTGGCTCAAACATTTCCACCTTTAAATTGTACAATAAGAAAAGATAAATAAATGGCATATATGAGGACATTTGGAGGGTAATTTTTCAGTAATTATAATGGAATGTTGATGAACTTTATAATAGCAGTAACAACAAATCTAGCTTTTTTGAGCACTCACTATCTTCCAAGATCTGTTTAGGCATGATCACATTTAATGAAATATGGAATACTGTATGTCTATTAACAACCACGTCGTAGAAGAATAATTATATTGTATGTGATTATAATGTATTGTTTTTAAAATATTTTTATTTTAGAATGATTTTAGATTTGTTGACAATTTGCAAAGATGGTTTAGAGAATTCCCATACATTAATCACCCAGAATTTCCCATTGCTCCTTATTTTACCATAGCAAATTTGTCAAAGCTAAGAAAAACCAGCATGAATGCATTGCAACAAACTAAACTCCAGACTCTACTTGCATTTTATCAGCTTGCCTCTCTTCTCTGGGATTCAACTCAGCATATCCCATTGTGTGTATTTTTTCATGTCTCTACATTTCCTCTGGCCTGGGATTTTTTTTCTGAACCTTACCAGTTTTGACAATTGCTGGATGGATATGGTGTGGAATGTCACCTAATCTGTGTTTGTCTGATGTTTTTCTCATGTTGAGACAGAGGTTATGTGTTTTGAAAGCTAATCGCAGAAGTGAAGTGTCATTTTCATTGCATCCTATCATGGGAACATTGTCAGTGATGTCAATCTTAATTAATTGTTTGAAATAGTGTTTTCTAGCTTTTTTACGCTGGAAAGTTACTTATTTTTCTCTTTCTCTCTTCTATCTTTAGAACTGAGGCACTAAGTCTAACGTCCTCTCAAGATGGTGCAGGGTGTTAAAATCTACCCCCTAGAAAGGGAATTTCTACATATATTATAATGTATTTTTTTGCTTTTAAAATTTTTTATTTATATTTTGTTGTAGAGAAATATGACAGGGTGATTGAGAAAAATGTTTTCAAACATTAAAAAATGCTTTTAGATGAAACTGGTGAGTGGGATGGAAATGTGAGTTAAAAGGAAAAAAATGAATAATGTAAAATTTTGGACTCTTATGATAAAGCTCCTTCATGTTTCTTTTTTTATGTTGATTTATTGGTGCATTGTTATTATACATTTTGATATATGTCAGGGTATGAACATCATACATGGTATTTTTAAGGGACAAATGTATGCCACAAAATAGTTTGTCAGTATATCCCAAATTTTTCTCCTCTGTACTCCTCTTTTTTTTTAGTTTTTCAATAAGTTGGTATTAGAATCACACACAGACACACACACACACACACACACACACGAGATTTCAATGCAAATTGCAATCAATGTATTTGCTTAAATCTTTTGCACCATATGAGCCATTAGGGTGGGGAAGCGTGGGTCTGTTTCTTTGGAAATGAGCTCATATCCTGCTCATAAGGATGATCATCTCTATAGCTTTGATCCACAGTTTCTATCAAATTGGTACTAGTGGGACTTCAAAAGGAACAAATGACTAGGACACAAAAGAACCTGCTTTTCCTGTTCCAGCCCAGGAACTTAATGTTATCTCATCTGAGCCAGAGAGAGGGTTTGTCAGTGGTCATGCTTATTGTGTGGAGAGGTCTAAATTCTCCCATCCCACCATGCCTCTGCCTTCTAGGATGAACTTAGGACTCCCTAAGCTCTGCCACATATATCCCATACATGTGTTCAATACAATGTCTGAAGATGAATAATTACTAAGCCACAGGGGCAGATCATAGATCGAAACTGCAAACTGAAAGTCTGCATTTTTGTAGAGACTTAGAGGCAGATTGACTTGACCGTGGTCATGCGATATTGACTGGTGCCGCAGGGAGAAAGTCACGGTCCTCTGCCCCCTAATGCACTGCTCTATACCATGCTAAGGGTAAATTCTACCCTCCAAATGTGTTGTTGCCTTGAAGCATGGGTTTAACACTAGTATATTATTATGTAGGTCAGGAAAAAGAAGACAATCAGAGGACTATGTGATTGGATCATTCCCCACAAAGGGTAGGTCAAAATGGGGAGACTGGAAGACAGACCATTTCTAATTTTGTTCAAATCAAGCCTTGATGACTTTGAGATTTGTGGAGATTGATGGGCTTGAGCTAAAACCAGTACTTCAAAAGTCTAAAATTCATTTGGTAAAAACAGCCCATACTTAGTCATACTTAGTGTAGAAGTGCATGGGTGAGTATGCAGATGACCCAGGCATTCATCGCAACTGGACCACTCAAAAGCATATGATCACAGACAAGCCCAAGCTCAGTACTTCTATGTATTTCTCTCATTTACTCCTGTGAGAACCCCATAGGGTGTTGGTAGCCCCACTTTATAGATGATGAAGCTGGGCAGTAGACCGGACTATAAGACTCTCATGCCCACGATCCATCACTTAACCTTCAATACATTTACTGAAAAGCCAACTTTCTGATTACAAGCCAGCAATCGGATACCAGTCTTAGCGAGATAAATTTGTATTATGTCCTCAATTGTGAGAACATGCTAACCCAACGGTGGCTGGAAGCACTGTTCAGAGTACAGACTCTAAAGCCGCACTAACTAGATTTGAATAGTAACTCCATCAGTTTTTATAATTTTAGGCAAATTGCATAAAGTCTCTCTGCCTTTGTTTCCTCATCTGTAAAGTAAATGGAGGGAGTTGTTATGAGGATTAAATGAATTAGTATATGAGCAGCATTTAGTACCAGTTACTAAAATGTGCTAGCATGTAGTAAAGCACTCAATAAATGTTAGCTATGATTGAAATTTTTTAAATATAGTATTTACATAAAATATTTTGTGTGATATCAGAGTTATAGTATGTGATTCACAAGTATAGTATAGCCAGTTCATATATGTCCTAAAACAAATTGTAGCACTTTTTTATTTATAATGGTTCCCATTAATTATGCCTACTATCTTACATGCACAATCTAATTTAATCTACCAATCAACAATACTGAGATAGATGTTCTTATCATCAGTTTGCAAAAGAAGGAACTGAAATTTATATGCATAAAGATCTTGCCTGTGGGTGGGAAAGGGTTAGAATGTAGACTGTTAGAATCCACAGACAAAATATTTCTTGTGCTTCATGGTTATGTCCTATACTTCAAGACTATTAATATCATCAAATGAGGGAAAGGGACTTCTTCATTTTTATACCTCATATTGTCTAGCAGTGGTCTGGCATAGAGTATGTATCAATAAATATTTATTGTATGAATGAGTTCAGAGGGTCGATTCTTACCTTCCATTATATATACTTTCTTTTTTTTTTGTGGTACCGGGGATTGAACGCAGGGGCGTTCTACCTCCACGCTACACCCCTGGCCCTATTTTTTATACTTTATTTTGAAACCGGGTCTCATGAAGTTGCGGAGAGCCTCACTAAGAAGAGAAAGGGAGAGAGAGAGAGAGAAAGAGAGAGAGAGAGAGAGAGAGAGAGAGCTGAGGCTGGCCGCGAACCCGGATCCTCCGGTCTCCGCCTCCCAAAGTACTGGGATTACAAGCGTGCGCCATCACGCCCGGCACCTTCCATTATATATACTTTATATATCTACACTTATTGGATTTCTAAGGCATATTTTAAAAACTACATTGTTAATTTAATTATAATTTTTTTCCAAACATACAATACTTTGAAAATAATCACTGTATATCTTATATATATTATGAAAAATGTCTAGGATGATTATGAAGCGTTGTTTCCTGATACCAGTATGATATTTATTTTTCTGGGATTTTCAAAGATTAATCAAGACTTTTAATAATTTCACAATTAAGAATAAGGACACCAAATTAAACAAAATTATTGGTGGCAGTTTCCCCTAAAGTGGCATAAATATGTAGATCTATCTGACAGTAAGCACTATTCCCCACTGTACTTTTCCTAACTCTGACTATTTCTGGGAAAAGTAAGCCCTGGGTCCCTAATTGGGTGGATAAGTGATCAGTATTTAGCAGACATAGGCATTATTCTGGAAAGAAAATTGTGAGTTACATGTATGGGCTTCTAGGCAGTCCCAGGATTATGAAAGGCCTTAGTCTGTCTTTGGCCAAAAGAGTAATAACCTGGTAACTGTGGGGACAGAACACTGTTAAGTATAAGCAAAATTCCTGCAGGGCAGTCCATGGTCCAGGGCTAAGCTGATTGTGTTTTGTAAATTATCTCTTATCTATAAACAACTTGGCAAACTAAGTATTATTATTGCCAATTTAGGAAGAGGAAAGAAGTATTTCAGAAAAGTTAAATTAAGGGCAAAAAATAAGTTGCAAGGAAGATCAGTTAGCATTTGAGCCCAGCTTTTTGATTATAAAGCTTATGTTCTTAGAAAGGTTAGTCTTTATTTGCATTCAGTTTCTAGAATGATATGGGAATACAGCATTAATGAAGCTTCCCATGAGTTTATAGGAGCATTTTAGGTAGAGACTAAAAATACTTGCACCCTCAGTTTTCTTGGGAAATCTTTCCTTTGCTTCTCTCTAAATTAGGACCTTCTATTAACGACACTATATATTAAATTGGATTTTATATTAGACTCATTATAACAATTTTGAACTAGAGAAGAAAAAGACATTTCAATCAATGAGAACAGAATACAGAAACAGATAAAATTACATGATATAGATTATGATAAATCTAGAATCTCATTTTGATAAGTGAAAAAATACTTGTATTAAATGTGTGGCTTCCTTTTGTGGAGAAATACTTGATTGCTCTTTATAGAAAAATAAAATGTTAATAGGTAAGATATATCACTCTTTAAAAAAATAACATCAGTAAAATATGTCTTTATAAAATTTTTAAAAGTGAGAAGACATTTTTGCATGCTACAAATCCTGAAGGTCATTTAAAACAGTGATATTTTGGTTATTTTCCACTCAACAATTGGTCCACTCCAGGATAGACTCTCTAGAGTCAAACCTTCCCTGAAAACCCCTCCCTTCTAACAGGGATTCTTCCCTTAAAATTGTTCCTAAAAAAAAATGTTTTATACTTCCTCTAAATAAAAAGTGATACAATTTTGTAAAAAATGTACCAAAACTAAACTTAAAAGAGAATAAAATGGGAAAGAAAACATGCAGTAACTTTGGAAGATTGCAGTCTAACTTTATTAGTGTATAAATTGATAAAGCAGAGAAAGAGTCTAATGAAAATGGACAGGAACAATACATATACACACACAGAAATATATAAAATATCCAATGAACATATGAAAAAAATTTTGTCCATGTCACTCATAGATAAAGAAACTCAAATCAAAAGGAGATATCTTGTGGAATATTTGGTAAAAAATGTTTCTACTGGCAAAAGTACGAGGAAGCAAGACCTACATTCCAGGGAGTAGTTGGCCTTTTGAAGGATGATTTGTCAGTCTCGGTGAAAATATACATCATTTAGCATGTAGCCATGTAGTGATACTACTCCTACATATTCTTTCTTCCAGCACATACATATTATAAATCAACAAATAAATAAATAATGAGTCTTTGGCAGTTTGAAAACCCATGTATTGGTAATACCAATTTTCCAAAGTAGAAAAATTACTGCAACTGAATTTCTGGGATTTGTGAATGGAAGAAACAGATGTGATAGAAAAGTAAAGAGAACTGAAGTCAGAACTATGGGGCTTAAAAGTTGCTTCCTTTTAGAACCTATAAGAACTTTTCCCTACCAAAAATATGCCTTTAGCATTCCTGGGCTTTGTATTCCTTCCCTAGTCTCCAACTTCCCAGTCACTGGTCTGTGTCCATGCCCATCCCCACTCTCCCCCCACCCATCAAAGATTACTTACTTCCTCCAGTCTCCACCGGTCAAAAAGTTTATTGTATTTTCCTGGGTGGCCAACAAATCTGCAGGGAATAAAAAGCATTTTAATTCAATAGCAGTTAAGGGAAGAACACCTGCTAACACATTACAATGAGTGCATGTGTGGGTAGACATAAATGTTCACTGGTACAATTTGTCCCCAGCTGACTTTTGCTATGCTTAGACAACATCAAAGTACTTGACATGCAAAAGAAAAAGTGATGCGTGAACTCTGTAGCAATGGTCAAGAAGGAACAGACAAGCCAACCTGACGACATTCAATACTCTCACTTGGAGAGTTTTAATGTCTTGCAGACCAAGTTAATGAATATTACCATAATGTGCTGAAAGGTTTGGTTTCAAATGTTTATATCTTCAGTATTTTTCCAGGGCACTGGTTGGAGCAGGAAGCATAGAGCAAACCAGAACCACTGACTGAATACACTATTTTTTTCAAGTTTTGCAGCAAAGGTGGAAAAAAATCATTAAAATGATGGATAGAAGTTTTCACACTAAGAAATTATAACCCAGGGTCACACAAAAAGTACTTGCTTCTTTAACAAAATAATTACTGAAGATTGGACAGTCAAAATTCAACACAAGTGCGGCATATAGGTTTTATTTTTTGTGCTGCCTTGAATTGGTAGAGGCTGTTGGAAACCATCCGAGTGGAGTGAGAATATCAGTGAAGGATTATTAGGACAACCTTCCAAGGCAGTGCTCAAGAATTTAACACCTCTGGGCCGGGCATGGTGGCGCACACTTGTAATCCCAGTACTTTGGGAGGAGGAGACTGGAGGATCCCGGTTCGCGGCCAGCCTCAGCTCTCTCGCTCTCTCTCTCTCTCTCTCTCTCCCTCTCTCTCTCTCTCTCTCTCTCTATACTTAGTGAGGCCCTCCGCAACTTCGTGAGATCCGGTTTCAAAATAAAGTATAAAAAAATAGGTCCAGGGGCATAGCGCGTAGGTAGAACGCCCCTGCGTTCAATCTCCAGTACCGCAAAAAAAAAAAAAAAAAAAAAGAATTTAACACCTCTGATAACTAATTGGCCAGGGAACTGTTTTCTCTGCTTTGTACTCCGCAAAGATCATATATACATATATA
>PVJS01029461.1:0-11672 GCA_004027185.1 Glis glis
TTTTTATACTTTATTTTGAAACCGGGTCTCACGAAGTTGCGGAGGGCCTCACTAAGGAGAGAGAGAGAGAGAGAGAGAGAGAGAGAAAGAACTGAGGCTGGCCGCGAACCCGGATCCTCCGGTCTCCGCCTCCCAAAGTACTGGGATTACAAACGTGCGCCACCACGCCCGGCAATGAGCATTCTTTTTTATGTTCATTTATTGGTGCATTGTAATTATACTTTTTGATATATGTCAGGGAATCAACATCATACATGCATACATTGCACATTTAGCCCTCCCTCCAATCCCACCCTATTCCCTCCCCCTTCCCTCCCTTTCATGCTCCAGATAGTGATTGAGTCTTACAGGTTTGTGTATGTACATCATTCTTAATGTTCATGAAATTCTATTTATCAAAATTCTCCTAAAGGATTACTACTTTTTGCATCTGGTTATCTCGTGCCTACACCAAGATCATGAAGGAATGTTTTTCAGATTACAATTCTCTACAGAATTCTTCTCTTGTCATCTGTCTTATTGATTCAAATTGGCTTATTTATTTTTTATTTTTATATACTTTTATTGGTGCATGGTAGTCTCACATCATAATGTAGTTCAGAGTGAGGCACACAGCACTTGGTGAGCTCCCCCATCTCCCTCTCTACTCCCTCCCCTTCCCCATACAGGACATTGAGATTGGCATTGGTATTTCCACATATGTACATAATGGAAGTGTTCAAATTGCTTTTAAACTTCTTTTCTGCTAACTCTCATATGGGTGATCACTGGCTCTGCTTCTACTATTCTATTTTTGGGGGGTACTGGAGATTGAGTCCAGGGACATTCTACCTCTGAGGCACACCCCAGCCCTATTTTATTTTTTAATTTTGAAACAGGGTCTAAGTTGCTGAAGCTGGCCTTGAACCTGTGATCCTCCTATCTCAGCTTCCCAAGTACTGGGATTAAAGTCCAATCTATTTCTACTCTTCTTGCTGTTGTTTTCTTGGACCTATTTCTTTTTTTTGTCTCTGATTTTTTAAATTAAATGCTGTCCATTTTGCATAAGACATGTTGCAGACTGTAGGTGATGCTATATTCCTCCAGGGAAATTGGTTTTAAGTTGCTGCATGTAGTTAATTCAGAGCATCACCTTTCGCAAGCAGAGAATGCACCGAATCCTAAGTAGGGTGCAGGGATTTGTGAGACTTGGTTTGTTTTCTGGTTACTCTACTTACAGGTTGTTTATTAGGATCCCTTCCTTCCTAGAGGAACTTGGTGCTAGTTTTTCACTCTCCTGTCCTGTGAACCTGCACAAATCTCTAATTATATTCTCAGATATTCAGAAGCCAACCTGTGCTTAGCCTTTCACCCTATGACCCTTTCCATGGAAAAATAACTTTGAGATGGAGATGAGCACACTCAAGGTTCACCTGGCTTGTTTTCCTCTAGCTGCAGGATTTGGCCCCTCACATCCCAGCTGCTTTAAGAGATCCGATTCCCAATCTTTGGCCCTTCCACCTGTGAGACTGTCAGAAAACCCTGCTTAGCTACTGCATTCTGCTATATGCTACCCCATGCTGTTTAACAATCTGCAAATGCCTTGGACTGGAACTGTAGAATGTCGGGCTCATCTCCAGTGCATTTTCCTTCTCTCCAGGTTCTTGGCTCCATGCATTCTGACTGTTTCCACAGCTTGCTGATACCTTCACACATGTGTGTGTTTTTTATTGTATTTACCTTTTCTAGTGTTCTTGGCATCTACTTGGGTCAGCTGCACACTAATCCATCATAGCCCGAGGCAGAAATTGTCAATCACCACACTCTTGGGTCCAAAAATAAAGTCCTAAAAATAAAAGCACATGATTTATGGAAAAAAAATTACCAGCCATCTAAAATATCTGTGTACATGAATGGCCATATCTCAAATAAGAATTATTTGCTGATGCTATAATTCAAATGACTCATGGAGTTCCATTCATTGGGCCCATTAAGATTTCAACATGTGAGATGTAATTTGGAAAGTATTAGTATATGTTTAATATAATTGAATGTATAACATATTTATTTCCCTTACATCTAAGAACTAGCATATATTCACATTGCAGTAAGCACTTTCACGAGTAGCTTTAGCCATAGCTGGTATTTCTTGAACATAAGTACTTTAATCCACATTCTCATTAAAACCAACTCATTAAATATACAAGAGGATTACTGCTATTTATATTTTTTTGAGATGAGGAAACAAGAAAAAGGAGAAAAGAAACGTGTTTAAAGGCACACCAGGACCTGGAGAAGCCATAATTCCAACCAAGTCTATTTGATTCCAAAGCCCTAAAGGTGTAGCTCTTTGTATACTATTTAATCAATTTGGCTTGAGTTAGATTTGGAGAGAAGAAAATTGAGTATGTCCACAAATATAAATGTAAATGGAATGTTCATACGGAGGCATCTACTCAAAGAAATGGTAGCATTTCTGATGCATGCCCCAGCCAAAAGAGCAAATGAAGCATACAAGTTCACCTCTACTCACGAAATCCACCTAATTTGTTTCAACCCTTTAATAGTTTGAGGTCCCCACTGGGAAAGTCAGCACTGATTACATAAGCTTCACCAGGAGCTGCAGCTGTCCCTGCATCCGTGCTTGTTAGATCAACAAGCCGGAAGTGAATCTGAAGGCTGCGGGGCCCCTGGTGATGATAATATTGTTGGACTTTAGAATGTTATTAACAATTTGCAATACAAATGAGTTGACGGCAGGAGGGGAATCGCAGTGTGATCATACCTAATCAATGTAAGAATTAAAAGCAGGCTAACATGTGGGGAGGCACAGATGTGGATATTAGGAACTATGCTTTTAGCTCGCCATTAGCCTGGCAGCCACCGAGTTCAAGGTCAGAATGTGTGCATTCAGATCTAATGCATTATTCTCTTCCGCCATTTTCTCTGGACGTGGACGAAGCTCGAAAACCATCTTACAGGAACATGGAGAAAGTCTCTAAAGAGAGACTCACGGGACCCCTTCACTGGAGGTCATGTAGCTTGAACCGAGATGTCAATCAAAATGGGCACTCGGTGCATTAATGACCAGGAATTATGCTGGATGTGTCCTCTTAATATATTGTAATGTATTTAATCTCCTCACTTCAGCTGTTTAATGTGTTAACTCTCCAAGTACTTAATGAACTGCCACTCCCAGTATTTGATAGCCTATAGAAATCCCGTCAAAAATAGGAGTTCAGCATTTTTTAGCAAATGCGTAGACTGTGGGTATATAGGGCTTAAAAACTATGCAATTTCATCTCCAGAGAACAGTCTCTGGTGTACAAAATAAATGCTGCATTTAGTTGAATTTGTCTTCCTTTTTTGCCCCAATAATGGTTTCTTTCTCTATTGTTCCAGTGAGTATTTTTAGGGGGTCTTCTTTTTTTTGTGGTATGAGGATTGAACCCGGAGGTATTCTACCTCCAAGCTCCACCCGCAGCCCTTTTTATTTATTTATTTTTTTTGAAACAGGGTTTCACTAAGTTGCTGAAGCTGTCCTTGAACCTGTGATCCTCCTGTCTCGACCTCCCGAGTACTAGAGTGTCCCACCACACCCAGCTTTAGGAGATCTTAAAATTGTATTTTCACCTCATGCCACTATTAAGATTCAATTTTCTTTGACCATGAACTTAAAGGCAATTGGGAAAATGACTTATTAAGAGCAATTAAAATTAACCTTTCAGAATAGCCAACATTCCCACTCTGAATCATTGGATTGTTGCTTAAAGATTTTTATTTCTATTTTCTAATGTTAAAACAAGTGCTTGACCATCAAATGGGAAGAACAGCCGCCAGCTCTTTCACTAGAATATCTGTGGTGCATTTTACTTGTGAACAGTAGATTCCCCAAAGAATATGTAGTCATGACAAAAACAAATGTTTTTGTCATTTTGGGCATTTAGTGAATTCCAGGTACTTGATATTTTTCCCTTTTTCCAGGGCTAGTTTTTTCAATAGACAGTGTAGTTACCCCAGACTAAATGATGGCCTACAGGAACCCAGAGCTAATATTTTACCCGTGATGCACCTGACTGGTTCTTAATCTCCCGTCTACACCTGTGATCACTACTTGATGATGGATTTGTAATCAAGTAGGAGGCACAATGTGCTTAAAATACTCTAAACTTTACGGATCATTGATGTGACATTAGAATATAGATCAAGTATATAGTAATTGAATATTAATAAATTCTGAGTCTTTCCTACTTTAAAATAGAATAATATTTACTATAAAATAGAATACATGATGACTTATTTGATCAATTGGTTGATTGATTTTAAACAGAAATTTAATTTTTTTTTTTTTTTTTGCGGTACTGGGGATTGAACCCAGGGGCATTCTACCTCCGAGCTATACTCCCAGCCCTATTTTTTAGTCTTTATTTGGAAACCAGGTCTCCCTAAGTTGCGGAGGGCCTCACTAAGTAGCTGAGGCTGGCCGCGAACCCGGATCCTCCGGTCTCAGCCTCCCAAGTACTGGGATTACAAGCGTGCGCCACCATGCCTGGCTCAGAAATTTAATTTAATGCATGGACTTTGGAGTTTACAAATTCAGTGGTGGAGCTGCTGGGGCTAGTTTGGGCCTCCTGATGAATTCTAGAACAATACAATCCGACCCTACATGCTAGGCAGTACTCAAACTCGAGTTTCCATCTGAATCACCTGGAGGTCTTGTTAAAACACAGATTGCTGAATCCTGCCTCAATTCCTTATTCAGTAGGTCTAGGGTGCAACCAAGAATTGCCTTTCATACCAGATGATGCCAATAGAGTTGGTCTAGAGACCACACTTTGAGAAGTAGCACTCTAGGGTAACTGTTCCACGCAGGCTCCACTACCGAGGCCGGAAGCAACAGTTGCTACCATGGCTGCTGGCACTTGTCTCTCACAAGCTAGTGGAAAATTGACAATGGAACCACATTCCAGAGAAGTGGGATGGAGGAAGCCCTTCTGCTGCAGCTGCCCCTGACCCCCAGGAAGCTGTCCTGTCGCCCACATGGAGCTTCTACAAGGTAGGGCCCCTGTTTCCCGGGCTCTGTCAGTCTTCTGTCAGTCTACGAGGGATTTTTGAGAAATGGTGTTTTGTTTTGTTTCAGTTCTTGTTTTCAGCTTCATTAACTAGAAGGAGGACACATTTGAGGTTGAGGTTGAGTGACCTATTTCAGAATAACCAGGAAAGGTTGTTATTATTTTTAAAGGGCACAGAATTTCTATTCCTCCTGAGTCTTTCAACTTGGTAGATTATAGAATGAGATGTTTGCTTATTTTAATGGTTACCTGACTTTGTTTCTATTCTTTCTCATTGCCTTTGATTATTTTAATTGATGCTCTTATTTTGGAAAAAGAAAAATTAGACCTGCAGAAAATTTCCTGAGCCTTACTCTGGACCCCCAAATCCCTTTTATCTAGTTCATCTACTGTCATGTTTGTTTTCTCGCTTTTACCTACTCAATATTATCCTCATGTTTTTGCTAAATCCTTGAGAGTAACCTGCAGAGATCATGACCCTTCACCGCTAAATAATTCAGCATGTTTTGCCAAAGAACAAGGATGTTTTCTTGCATAATCATAACCATGTTGAAATTATCAAATTTAGTAAAGTTAAAACTGACTCAACAGTGTTATCAATATACTAAAATATTCCAGTTTTGCCCATTTTCTCAATACTATCTATACAGCTCTCTCTCTCTCTCTGGTCCAATCCCAGTTCACACATTACATTTAGTTGCTGTGTTTTTCTCATATGCTTTAGTTTGAAGCAATGCTTCAGATTTTCTTTGTTTTTTTGTGACATTGGCAGTTTTGAAGAGTGTAGGCTGGCTGTGTTGTACTCTGTAGAATTTGGCTGGTTCTTTCTTCACATCTCATTTCAAATTATGCATTTTGGGCAGAATACTGCCTAAGTGATATTTTGCCCTTTTTAGTGGCTTGTATCAGCAGACACCTGCTGTCACTTTATCCTGTTAATGGTTGTGCTGACTTGGTTCACCTGGTAAGGTGCCATCCACCCAAGTCCTCCATTAAAAAAGTACTTTGTTCCGTTTGTTATTAATATGTGCTCTTTTGTGAGACATTTTGCAACTGCACCTATGTCCTGTTCTGACAGCTTTGACCATGCTTTGATAATTCTGATGGTTTTAACATCCGTTGATAATTCTTTGCGAGTTTAATAATTTCTAAGCGAGTTTCAAGATGGCGGGTTTCCTATACTTCTATATTGATGGAATTTGTTCTCTACTGAAAGAACAAGGTTTTCCTCTCCCCCAGTTGATTTATTGATACTGTGAAATGCATGAAAGAAGCATTTCGTAGAAAGGGGCTAATAGCATTTGACAGACACCTCATTAAAATATGAGTCACAAACACCCATTGGACTTGATGCTTTGGGAAATTTGGCACAAGGATCTGTGCCAAGCTGATTGGCTTGAAGATTATTGGCACAGAATATTTTCTAGTTCTTGGTACACCTTTGATTGGCACATGGAAAGAGTTTTCAATGCATGCCAGCTCTTGAAACATTTCTGTGGCCTGGTAAGAACATGCCAGAAAAATAGAGAGGCAAAGAAATCCTAGTCTGAATCCCTATATTTAGAAGCATATTTTCCTGTTTCTGGGTCTGTATGTGGCTACTCATAAAAGATGATGTTAAGCTGAGATGTAGCGCAGTGGCAGAGAGCTTGCATAGCATCCATGAGGACCTTGTTTCCAGCACTGCAAAAAATAAAATACAGTAAACAGCTTCCAGTTTTGACTACCTGACCCTATATTTAAAATATGCATATGCAAATATAAATGTTAATGAAATATATTTAAAAATTGATGTATATTTTTAGATACTTTGGTTTACAATACAGTACAAAACTTTCTAGCTTAATTAAAGTTTTTGGTTGTGACAGCTAAATTATTATATAAATTATAACCAATATCTTACATGTTAAATCTTTTACATGAATTTAGTTGCTCCTGTTAAAGAATATTTTTGTGAAAGTCCATGGATTTGGATTGGGTGCCTACAATGGGACCAACAGACTAATCCAATATGGAGTTTATTCCCAGTAACTGAGCTTCGGCTAGTTACAGAAGGCTGTGCAGCCAGTTTACTAATGAGCTGTAAGCAACTAGCTAGTTAAGTTTTAACCAACCGACTAACTTGCTTTCCCATCTTGCCTCTGTTTTCGATAAAGCCGTTTGATCATGTTGGTGGTTGGGTTCTCAGAACCCACTCTGGTTCTTGGAGCTATTTGATTCACAAATCATTTTGGTATTACTTTGCTCAAATTAACTTTACTAACTCCAATCGATCTAATGAATTTTCCTTTTTAACACCCTCAAAATCAACATATTGTATTGGTACCAAATCTCAGCTTCTTAAATGATGTGCTATATCTTCATTTATGCTTTGCAGAAAATATCTCTCTCCTGTCATGAACGCAGGATGAGTATTGGGAATATTGCATTATTATTTTTTAAAACTTTTATTGGTGCATTGTAATTATAAATCATAGTGAGGTTCAAAGTTTTATAAGTGAACATGCACACAGGTGTGTTTCCCTTGAGGTCCCACCCCGCTACCCACCCCTCTCCATACATAATAGTGAGATTGGTTGTGACACCTTCATAATTTGAATTGTTTTTCTTTTAATCATCAGTTCTTCTTTTTATCTTTTAAATAAACACATCCAGATGATTTAGTTTGGTTTTATTGGCAAAGGTTGATTAGGACATTTCCTGAAATCAGCAGGGCAGATTTCTAGTTGGCTCTGTTTGGGGATTTGTTTGTTTTGGTCCTTATGTTTTTATAAAGGTGATAGTTTTGTATTCTAGAAATCTGTGACGTAAGAGTCATCCTTACTTAGCTTTGAAACCTCAATAAAGACACATTGTGTGCGTGTCTTCTAAAAATGGTGATTCAGCATGAGGATAAGCTGAATATTGAGAGAGCAAGAAATGAACCGAATCGTGTTTCGAGAGAATGGAGATGTTGATGACTTGTCTCATGAACACAGACCTCCCACCAGTACTTGATTAGCCACTCTGTGTTGGTGAATGTTTGAAGTGAGTCGTTACCCAAGTCAAAGATGGCCTTGTGAAAATAGAAAGGAAGGACAAAATTATGTAGCGACTTGTTTTGAAAATATTTGTCTCTTCAAGCTACTCACATGTTATTTCATTCCTCACAGAATACAGAACAATGCAAAGGAGAGGGAAAGGTCACATTTTAGATGTGTGCAATCAGTGTCTTATCTATTATGTGAATGAAATGAAATATAGGGAGATTGTCTGGCATGGCTAAATTTCTTAAGTGATGTGAACTACCATTTTATCAAGGCAAGTTCATTATGGTGATGACTCAGAACGTGGATAGGTCATCTGCAATGGCCACATTAGTCTCTGTAGAAATGCAACAGTATATTCTATTGTGTGCAAATGCTGTTCCCGCCACAGTGTGTGTGTGTGTGTGTGTGTGTGTGTGTGTGTGTGCCTAACTCACTGAAGGTGATTACACTCTTTATAATCTGAAGGAATCTATTATTTGTAATTTAAAACTGCTCATTGCCAAATTAAAAGAAAAATCAAATTAGTTTCATTTTACAAATATAACATTCTGAAATAATATTCTTCCCAAATATTGATTGCTAAACAATCTTTGATCCCAGAGTAATATCTTGATACTATAGTAATTGTAATAATAGCAAATATTATTGACCATCTTACCATGTACCAGGATCTATACTGAGTTTTTGCTGAAGGTAGAGATGTATGAATTTTTCTCAACAACTCTTTGAATTAGACTCTATTTTGCAAGGGAGTAAATTGAGGTTCAAGAAGGCTAGGTAGCATATGGAAGGTAACTCAGGGAAACTAAATTTTCATATGTAACCTTCAAGGTAACTGGTAAACATGATAAATTAATAAGCAGTGGTTTCTTCATTTTTTTAAAAAAAATATTAATCTGTATATCTAAGATGTCAGCATCTAGTTATTTGTGAGTTGAATATAGCCTGGAAAACAAAAACAAATGTTTGTTTACAACTTGAGTTCAGTAATGGGACAACTGGCAAAAAACAAAAAGCAGTCAGTAATGTGAGAATGTTGACATTCCAAACTTCTCTGGGGTTGAATTTCCTCTTCTATAAAATGAAGAAGGAAAAAAATGTATGTTATCTATGGAGATCTTCTCCAACTCCATCAAATGGCTGAGAGCCACAGACTTCCATCTGCATATTACATTGGTAATTTTATAAATGATGATGTACTTTGGAATATTTTCATTGTCAGACCTGCCCACAGTCTTTAGATGAGCCAGTCCTATTTTTCCTGTGACACTGTCCCCTTCCGGCATCCTGGTTATGTGTGATCACACAGGAAAGGACGCTTCACCGATGAAGCCAACTCTGTTCCCTTTCTTTGTTCTGTGCACCTGCTGGGGGTAACCATAGCAACCCACCTACGGGGAAGCAGAAGGGGGCAAATATACGGAGAAGCACAGGTAAGAGGGCAACATAGAGCTCTGGATGCACTAGGAAGGGATTTGGAACTCCCTTGGTCCCCAATGTCATCCCTGTCTCCAGGAACAGACCACGCAGGACCAGGATATACTTTTCATGTCCTTTCTGTCTTTGGATTTCACAGGGGCTACAAACCATAAAGACTTTCTTCATTGGGTATAATTGAGGTCCTCCTTTTTCTAGAACTAAAATAAAAACCTCAAAAATATTTCATTGGTGAGTTCTGTACTCAATGAACAAAAATCAATTGTAAAATAAATAAAATCTTAGATTCACTCATTCATTCCACACATCTTGATGAATAGCTCATATATCCTAGGCATCTTCTGAGGGTATGTGCATAAAGCAATACATGAAGTGGATGAATATCTTTGTCTTTGTGAAGCGTGCACTCCAGTGGGGGAGACAGGTTGGTAAACAAAAGGAATACATAATAAGTGAAGGATGGTAATGGTATCTTCTAAGAAGAAAATTAGTATAAGGGAGGGGACAGGAAAAACTAGGGGAAGATTTGAGATATTTGGTAATGTGTCCAGAGGAGCCTTTATTTGACAATATGGGACACTGGAGAAGTTGAGGGAGTGAGCCCAGAGGGCAGCTAATGGCAGAGAACTCAAAGAAGAAGAAAAACCAAGTGGAAAGGATTTTAGGTGGCTCCCTGCCTAGCAGGTTTGTAAAATAGGGAGTCAATTGGGAGCTAGTGGTATGTTAGCAAGAGGGGAGTAGTTGAATAGAGAGAGCAGAGGCAACAGACTCTGTAGAATTCTGTTTCCAATTTTCTTAATAAACGAGGACTTCACTGATAACAAGAGATGACGCACAGACTGGTGTCATCAGCTGAATCCTCAGAGTGGACTCATCTGCACTGGATGAAACACAAGAAAAATCAGCTTGAATCTTAGAGTTTGAATTTGAAATGTTCCCCCCAAAGGCTCCTGTGTTGAAAGCATGTCTCCAATGCAACCGAGGTGAAGTAATTGAATCTGGTCTCTAGTCTCTTCAATGGATAAAACCACTGAAGCATTAATAACTTGAGTGGATTTAGTGGGTGGTAACATAGGCAGGTGGGGTGTAGCTAGAGGAGAGGAAGTGGGGGTGTGGACTTGAGGCCCATATCTATCCTTGGTTGCTTCCTGTCTCACTCTCTGCTTTGGGCTGCCATTGAGTTGAGCTCAGCTTTCCCATTCCACATCCCACACCATCATGTCTGCCTTGGATTCTTTCAACTATTGACTGTACCTCTGAAACCATGAGCCAAGTAAACTTTTCCTCCTCTCGGTTGTTCATGTCAAGTATTTTGGGTCTCAGGTACAGAAAAGCTGACTACAATACTAGTTATGTTATTTATATAATGGGATAATCACAGGCCCCAGTTCTCCAGTTTCTTTATTCAAAGAAGTGACCTGGAATTGCATGAGATACCTATGTTAGTTTTCAATAGAACTGTTCATGACTCTGACGTATGTCAGGGTTCATTAATAGGGATCTATGGGATATTGGTAAAGGCTCATTTGGTTATCAAAATGACAACTAAACCCAACAATGAAAGAAGATTCATTTCATAACTAATCTATGATAAAATGTGACTGCCGAAGAGAGGGCACGGAACTGGTCCCCATTGGGTGCTTCATCTGGCCTAAGTTCAGGGAAGCAAGGTCTGAACTCAGGTTCCCAGGTCCTCATTGCAAACCCCCTGGGGCTGTGTCACCTGTGCCCTCTTCTGGCCAGTATAGGAAAAGTACATCATTAAAGGTGGGTGAAGAATTTTATTTTTTTATTTTATTTTTTTTATGTTTTTATTGGTGCATTGTAGTCTCACATCACAATGAGTATCAGTTTGGTGTTAACATACATGCATACAGCTCTTGGTGTCCCTCCCCCCCGCCTCCCCCCCGCCTCCCCCCACATGTAGCACTGAGAATGATGTTGGTATAATCTCATATATACACATTGTTTATGACAGTAATTCCATGGATTCACTACTTTCTTACCCTTCCCCTTCCCTTGTACCCCTTCCCTTGCACCACTGAGGGTTCTCCATTGTCATTGGTGTCCCTTTTGTGTCCCCACTACTCCCTAAGTTGCGCATATTAATGAAAACATATGACCCTTCATTTTATGTGATTGGCTAATCTCGCTT
>PVJS01029461.1:11772-24853 GCA_004027185.1 Glis glis
ATGTGGGGAAATTGGGACTCTTCTACACTGTTGGTGGGATTGCAAACTAGTTCAACCACTGTGGAGATCAGTGTGGAGATTCCTCAGAAAACTGGGAATGGATCCACCATATGATCCGGCTATTCCACTACTGGGTATCATACCAAAGGGATTGAAACTAGAAAACAACAGTAATATATGCATACCCATGTTCATAGCAACACAATTCACAGTGGCCAAATTATGGAACCAACCTAGATGTCCATCAACAGATGAATGGATCACAAAATTATGGGAAATACACACAATGGAATTCTACTCAGCAATAAAGAAGAAGAATTTTAATTTCTCCACAACCTTGACAACACTTATCTTCTCAGTATATTTTTTTTCTTTTTGGTACTGGGGATGGAACCCAGGGGCATTCTACCTCTGAGCTACACACTCCTGCCCTTTTTATTTTGAAACAGGGTCTTGCTAAGTTGCTGAGGCTGGCCTTGAACGTGCCGCCCTCCTGTCTCAGCCTCCTAAGTACTGGGATTACAGGCGTGCGCCACCACACCCAACTTCTCTGTATTTTCGATAATGGCCATCTTGTTAGAAGTGAAGTGATATCTTGTTGTATCGACCTGCATATACTTTACTGCTTAAGCAACACTTAGACTTTGTATTGCTGGGTCCTCCTGACAACTCTGTGAGGTTACCGGTTGAGTTACCTGCAAAAGACGAATCTACAACTTAGCGAGACCTTATTTCAAAAATTAAAAAAAAGATAAGAATTTGAAGTTTAAAATGGTTTTTCCCCTCAGAAGAAAAATATTTATGTTAAGTAGTTACTAAGACATTACATTTTCTTATTTATTGTGGTATGTGGTATAATTTACATAGAATAAAATTCTCATGTTTTATATATACAGTCCTAATTTTGACAAATGCCCATATTCATACAATACCAGCACAATCAAGAAATTAAGCATGTGACATCACCTCTAAAGGTTTCTTCATGGTTAATCCCTGTTCCTCACTCCTCAGTCCTTAAATCTTTCCCTTTTCCAAAATGTCATACAAGTGGAAACACACAGTATGTAGCCTAAGTCTGACTTATATCACTCAGCATAATGATTTTTGAGATTTCTCTAAGACAGTTATGTGTATCAAGATTTCAATCCTATATATCGCTGAGTAGTGGTCTATTGTGAGATGTACCATAATTTGTCCATTCACCTATTGAATGACTTTTGGGTTATTTCTATCTTTTTGAAAATTATGAATAAAAGTGCCACAAACATTCATGTAAGGTTATTGTATGGACATATGTCTTTTTTCTTTTCATCTTGGATAAATAATGGTGGCTTTGCTGGGTCACCTATTTAGTATATGCCAAATTTTTTACAAAGTAACTATATCATTTTGCATCTTTCTAACCAACAAGGTATAAGAGTTTCATTTGCTTTATATCTTCTCAGTATTTGGCCTTGTCCTTTTTTTAAAGTTGATTTTTACAACATAGTTGATAAAAAAAGAGAAAACTTGAACTCAAACATAAGCCTGTTGACTCTGGATGGAATAAATAGGATATTGAATTTCAAAGTGATTTTACATTTATAGAATTATACAAAAGCTTTTGCATGTAGAGTATGTTTTCTATATGGATTCCAATGACAATGGATTAGAGGTCATTACTCAACTACTAACATGTAGAAGGTTGCAAAAGTCACCATATAGATTGTTTGTGCTGATTCCATTTAATTTGCTGCCTTCATGGCAGAATAAAACTGGTTAAATGTGTGTCAATATCAGCAGAATTTGGAGACCTGAAGCCTTCTGAAGAATTCAGAAATGAATAATTTCACTTTGGGCATAACTGACCTCTATCATTCTTAGAATGAAGAATGAGAATGAAGCTCAATGCAGATTCCTTTGGCTTTGGGGATCTTGCTTTTAGAAAAGAATGAATTGACTGTATGTAGTCCTGTCCTTCATGCTCATCTGTAACCATTTGCTGAAGAACCACACTTTATGATGCACTATGAGCATCGCCATGGCAGGAAATAGCCACTTTCTCCTCCCTCTGGTCACAGATGTGCCCTGGGAAAAGCCCCGTTTCACCACAATGTAGAATTATTTCTGCCCTTTCTTATTTTTCTGGAAAGAATAATTGCTGACCTTTGCCACTGAGGATCCTCGTGTAAGCGGGAGCTGTTCTGAAGTTCCTTGTTAACAGACATTCTTCCTTGAGAAGAGGAAGATGTGTGATGGAGAATGTCAAACCAATCCTTGAGGGACAAACTTCTTCCATGGCGTCTCTCATTCCGTCGCCAATGGTGTTGGTATGTGGTTTCCTAGGAGTTTCACATTCTTATGTCTTGTTTCTTTCCCTTTCTTTTCTGAACTTTCCTTGTTCTCGTTAAGTAGTATCCTTTTCTATCTCAGAGAGAATAGATTATAACCAGGTCCTACAACATGCTTGTGTTTCATATGAGAGAATTCTTTCAACTAATGATCTATTGCCGATGAGATGAAAGACAATCCTACAAAAATGTTTTCCTTTGTTTCATATACTTTTCATTCGAAATGCCTCAAGCCTGTTTTTAAAAATACTGCCACCCACTTTATTAGTTTCATATTATTTTATAGGTATTTTATGGCATTGAAGGAGTAGCTATTTGCATATGCTATGTTAGTGGTGAGGAAATTCAATGTCTTTTTCAATTGCTTCTTCACAAATAAACCTACCATTCTCTGAAATAAGCAACTGTGCATATAAGTAGAATTTGCTAAGGTTTGGGGGCTATGCCTTGCACCAAAGAAGGAAAAAATATACTACTTTGTATTAGCCATTGAATTCTGTTTCACTTTTCATACTTTAGTCCATCCAACCAGCAGGTGTCTCTTAATAACTTTTCCCTGAGTTAGCTCTTCAATATTTTTTTCTACAGACATTCAATTTCCATTCTTATTCCTGCCTTTTTCTATTCTTATTCTTTTCTTTTTATTTACTTTTTTTGGCAAAAAGTCCCATTCAAGAGGGGAAAATCAAAGATTAATTAGTAAGGTAGCAGTCTTTGACACTTGAGATACCTCGTTTTCAGTTCCAATCCCACTTCTAGCTGTGTTCCATTAGGCAAGTTACTTTGCCTCTCTGTGGCTAGTTTTCTAAATTGGAAAGGTTGGTTAGAAACAAGTGCACCTAATATATTGGATATTGAGGACTAAATGAGTTAATGGTACCTAAAGCACAAAATTAATTTCCTGGCACCTGGTCACTGTCATGACAATGTCACCCACTAGTTTATATTGTTTCCACATAGATTAATCCTTCCTCTTTGTGAGTTTAGAGTTCTACTGGCATCCAGGCTCCTAGGTTCTCTTCTTCTATCCCAGAGAACATGCTAAATTTTTATAAGCAAAAAAAAAAAAGTTCCTTCCCAAGAGAAATTATGATGTTATATTTATCATGCCGTTAATGATAACCAAAATAAATGGCTTGCAAAATGAATCAGGAAAGCTCTTTTCTATTTCCATATTTTATTGTCATTTATGTTAGCAATATTTGTGGCAATGGTGAGGAGGGCTAACCCTTAGTTGTAGCTAGCAATTAGGACCAAGATATTGGAATAAATTATAGTCGTGTGTTGCTTAATGATCGGGATGTGTTTTGAGAAATGCACCATTAGGCTATTGCATCATTGTGCAAACCTCAGAGAGTGGACCTACACAAACTCAGGCAGCTTTGATGTCGCTTGGTGATATAACCTTATGGGACTACTGTCATATGTGCTGTCTACTATTGACCAAAATGTCATTATGCAGTGTGATAACGTTTACATATATCATTTTAGGAAAAAAGTGGAGATAAGTAGTTCCTACATTATATGTTAGATTTTTATGAGTCAGTGTATTAGAGACATTGGTAAATCATAATCATTACAATATTATTGTGGACTTACATACTGGCGTAGTGGAGAATGAGCTTTGGTACTATGAATTACCAGGTGGTTGAACTTCAGAAAGTAACATAGCCTCTTTGAGTTTTGACCCTCTTCTGAGGGTGATATTAGTCATGTAACATTGATTATGAAGATTAAATGATAATCCTGGGCTAAAACCCACAGAATAATATCCTACATATATGTTTTTATGGTTAGATAGAGAATGTCCCCTGAAGAGCCCGTGTATTAATGTTCAGAGATGATGGAATTAAGGCATGAGGGTTGTGAGCTCATCAGTAGATGAGTCCCTTGTGATGGATTTACCATGGCCTGGGCAATAACCTAGACCTGTTGGGTGTGGCTGGAGAAGGTGGGTCCCCAGGGGTGTGGCCTTAGGGACTGTACTTTTGTGTTTGAATCCCCTTGCTTGCTTGCTCTTGCTCTCTTGCTCCAGCCTCCATGATGTGAGAGCAGAGGCTTGCTCTCTCCCTTTCTCTGCTTCCTCCTGCCATGTCCTGAGATCCGTAGACTGTGGCCTCACATGGACTGAACCCAGAATCTCCAAGAGACTGTGAGCAAATAAATCTTTCTTCTTCTAAGTTGTGTGATTGGTTGTTTTGGATTATAGCAGTGGGAATGTTGACTGAGACACACATAGTAGGCACACATTAAAGATTATCCATGTCTTAGACCTCACACAGGAAAAGGGGAGGAAAATTATTCTTTAGAATCATACTGACTGGATAATTGTGTTTTCTAATCTGCAATCGATTCGCACAGAAGTAATGTATATCAGTTCTGGTTCAAGTTTTTGGTAGTCAGAAAAGATTGTGGTCAGCAGAAGGCCTGGGATGGTTGTACTTCTAGTGGTGCTGCTGTACTCTAAGCTCAGGCAGGACTGAAAGAGAAAAGGACAAAGAAAATATAGGTCCCTAGCAAGATATCAATATAGAGGATAGACATGGGAGAGATCAGCTGACTTGGTTAGTATTTACTACATAAAAACCGACCACCAAGACAGGAATGGTAACACATGCCTATAATCCCAGCTACTCACACAGTTAAGGCAGGAGGATCTCAAGTTTGAGGCCAGCCTGGGCAGCTTAGTGAGACCATTTTGTCTCAAAATAAAAAATGAAAGAGCTATGGATGCGGCTCAGTGGTAGAGCACTTGTCTAGCATGTGTAAGCCCTTGGATTCAATCCTCAGTACTAGAAGAAAAAAATCCACTAAATTTCAGAGGCATACAAAAAGAATCATTTATTTTCTTGAATGTTGGAAGTCAGCTGGGGTTTGGCTGACGTAGGCTGGGCTCGAGTGGGTAGCTCAGCTTTAGGCTGCAGCAGGTGGGGTGGCTTTGCTCCACATGTCTTCCATCCTTCTCAGATGATGATAACCAGGGTACATTCTTCTCATGGAAGAGGCAAATGCGCAAAAGGACAGGTGGAAATACATAAGGCCTCTTAAGGCCTGGGCTTGAATTTGCACAATTTTCAACCTGCCAAGATGTCCTAGGCAGAAGCACTTACTTTGGCCCAGCTGTTACATGAGGCTGCATCTCTTGTACTCATTCACCAGATAATACAGCCCATATGAACTGTCAAATGAGGCTCACTAAAATGGCCTGAAAACCACTGTAAAATATTGTCTTTATTCCCCAAAGTGTTCAAAATCCAAATTCTTATCCTATGGCCAAGCCATGCACATCTCAACTGTCACTCATTATTTTATTCCCTTCATCAACATGATGACTGCTTAGAACATCCAGAAAGCTGAGCCTTTCTGCCCAGCCAGTGGTCCTTCTAGTGATGTACTCAACACAACAACAATTTAAGTCATAAAGAATTCTCTTGGGCTTGCATTTGATATAAACTTTTAAAGCAAGGTTTTTGATCTGGGAATTAGGTACTGTAAAATGTGGCTTGATAATATGAGTCTATCTTTGCAGAGGAGTTCCAGAATGTAAGATATTTGCAGTCAGCAAACTGAACTGTTTTTGAAAGATTCAATGCCTGTCCCCTGTCTCTGATTTTTCATTCCAGTTATTGGCATTAAAAGGATGGCCTATGCGGTCCACGTTCTGCAAGTGTAAATAAATGAGACCTCATGAAATTTATCATGGCTCATTGAACCACAAGCAAATGGCTTTTCTCTTTCTGGTATTATAACAAATTAATTGTCAGTCATTTTCCTAAAATATCTTCTCTATTTTAATTCATGAGTGATTTTTTTTCCCTCGTGTCTTTTTTGTTTTTTAGCTTTTTGTTGCTGCTCATGGTATTCATTGTAGGTATGTAATTGGTACTCTTCCAAGTCCCCAAGACACCCATCCTAACCACATGTCACTCATGCCTCATCTGTCACCACCCCCTCTCTGGGAATTACCCTCAGCTCATCCCAGGTGCCTCTTCCATGATATCGATTATCCTACTCTCCATCACTATGGTCTTAAGGTATCTGGACATGTGGACACTCTGCTTTGGCCCATTATATGTATGACATATTAATATGCTGAGCAAAATAATAAATATTCTGGATGCATTTCCCATGCCTGATTTTAACTCTACATGGCAATTGCTGAAACCCATGACTGATAATGTTTGTTAACCAAGGGTTCAGTTCTTGCAAGGGTCAAGGGTCAAGATTTGGTCCACTTGACCAGACAAGCCACCTAGACCTGTTGAAGAGCTAGTTGAGGGAAAGGGGACTCTAAAATGTGAGGCAGATGAGGACGTTGATTAGACTTAGTTACACCTTTAAACTCAACTGCAGCAACAGGAGTTATTGTTTGTCCCACTCTCTTCCTGAGATTTTCTATACCCTAAGTATTATGGCCTTCTAGAATTTTGGAGAAGCCAGGCCTGGATGGAGGGAACTTCATGTGAGAGAGAAGATCTCAGTGGAGTAAGAGTTTCCCTGCCCACACTCCCTTTATCACCTTGGGGAGCCTATCACGCACTGCTGTAAGTGTTAGCTTCTAATGGCTTATGGAAACTCCCCTTCTCTAGAGAGTTGTCCTCCAGTGGTGGGCGCCATCTTGTCAGAAATGTTGGTACCTCCCAGGTGGGGCAGAACCAATGACTGTCTACCCTATATGGAATGTAGGAAAGGCCGGGCCCTTGGACTCCAGTGGGGACAACTGTGTGGGGATAATTTTTGCTCCAAAAGCCATCCCTGTGATTAGGCCATTTCAGACGTTGTGTCATTGCTTGACTTTGTGTTGTTGCTTGACCTTTTTTTGACATTGCTCGACTTTGCTTGATACTGCTTGACTAGGGCATGCGAGACTCTGCGTCCTTGCTTGGCTCGTGGCCACTCCCTACTCTGCTTTTGTTACTCCCTGCTAGGCTTTAATCTCCAGAGAATCCAAAAATAAGCGAATGTTGTGA
Source organism: Glis glis (assembly GCA_004027185.1). Lineage (NCBI taxonomy): Eukaryota > Metazoa > Chordata > Mammalia > Rodentia > Gliridae > Glis > Glis glis. The sequence goes on from PVJS01029461.1 coordinate 19,073, forward strand.
TTTTCTTGACAAACATCTACTTTTTATAGTATATGCAAGCGGCGCTATAAAATCTTTTTTAATTTGGAATAATTTTAGATTTACATAAAAATTGCAAACATAGAAGAGAAAGTTTCTATATAGCCTTTTTCCAACTTTCTTGAATGTTAACATCTTACATAACCATAGTACATATGTCCAATCTAAGAAATCAACTTTGGTACAACCTTAGTAGTTAGATGACATGCATTATCTGGAGTCAGCACTTTGTTCTGTTTTGTTTGTTTAAGTGAATATCCTTTCCGTTCCACAATGACACCCAAGATAACCCACATTGCGTCATAATGTCTCTTTAGGCTCCTCTTGATTCTCAGATTCTCCTTATTTTTCATGACCTTGACAGTTTTGAAGAATGCTGATCAGATAGGTTATAGAATGGCGCTCAGTTTGGACTTTCTGCTCATCTCTCATGATTAGATTATGGCTATGGGTTTTGGGGGAGAATATTATAGAAGTGAGGGGGACCACAAACCGCAACATCTCAAGGGACATGGGATATCAATGTGACTTTCAAATGATCGTGTGGATGTTCATTACTGCCAGTTTTCTTCACTGTAATGTTTTCATTTTTCACTTTTCATATTCTAGTCTTCGGAAGCTAGTGACTCAATCCAGCCCATATTCAGTGGGAGGAGAGTTAAGTTATAACACCTGAGAGGGACACCCGTATATGTATTATTTGAGATGTCGGTACCTATATTATTTGGATTTCTTTTTTAAGGAATATTTATCTTTTCTCCTGCCTTAATTAATTAATTAATATCAGTATTGACTCAGGTGTTGTACTCTTTGAGTCATAATAAAATACTGTTATGATGTATTTGGTTGCTCAGACTTTTCCAGTTTTGGCCACTGGGAGCTCATTCAGGTTGACGGTCCACGTCCTTTTGACATATATCATTTTGTTTTCTTTAGCAATTCCTTACTTTTGGGCATTACTAGATGCTCCAGGTTCATCTTCTATTTCCAACCCTAGCACTAGAATCATATATTTCTCCAAGGAGCCATAAAGGCCAGTTTTAAATGTTTTCAAGAAAATGCAATGTTCCAAACAAGAGTTTCTGTTTCACTGAATAAGCATACTTTGGAGTGGAGTTTCTGGGAAAATAATTATGGAATAGGAAAATGTCTCATTGTGATATACACCTCTCTCTCTCTCTCTCTCTCTCTCTCACTCTCTCTCTCTCTCTCTCTCTCTCTCTCTCTTTGTTCTCTTTTGTTTTCCTTATTTTCAGTGGTGACTATTTTCTGATCCTTTAAGATATACATTAACATAAGGGCCTCTATTGCTCAACGTTAAGTAAGTAGAGTCCGTGAATCTGTATCACAGTTAATCTCGTTTCATTGGAATTATCAGTGGTTATTTCATGTTCAGTTATTGCCAGCACCTCAAAGGTTAACATTGGGAAGGCTAGACCACCTCCATATGGCTTATTCAGTAGGACACCACCTAGTGACTAGCTCTCAAAGAATGGAAGAATGAGTTAAGGATAGACTAGACTCCTCCTCAGTCCCGGGTCCTTATGGATTCTGAGGATGCTCAGGAAGGACTCAGGGATTCTAAGCCAGGCACAGAGAAAAAGACTGGAACAAAAGGTCCCTGTTCCATCTCCTTTGTGCATCTATTTACTACTTTTTTGACCTATAATAACAATTTGATTACATGTTTAGACAGTAGCTAATTAGTAAACCATGCATGCAAAGCTAATCATCCCAGTGGCTTTCATTTTTTATATAAAGTTTAATGTAAAAAATTAAATGAATGAACATTCAAGATAAAAAGTTCTTCAATAAAAAAATTCCTAATTCCTTTAAGACTCTCACCTGTTCTTTGCCCTCTCCGCAGGAATTACTTCATTGTCACACTGACACATTTCCTTGAATATATTATGTAAATAAGGGAGCTAATAATTTTTCGAGAAGCTTTAGACTGGCGAGCATTTCTCAGTAGAGCCTCTTGGAATTTTCAAATACTGGAAGTAATAATCATTGTGTGTGATGATTTATTTCTGGAGCAGGGGCTATTTATCTGGGAATGGACTCATCTCCAGCACGTCTCGCTATTTAATTAATTTCCTGAAGATGAAACTTTATGGCATGATCATTATGGATGCAGAGAAAATGCTTCTGTTAAATTAAAAGAAGTCAAAATGCAAACCTTAATTAGCAGAATATATTTACCAGCAAGAAATAATTAAATACACATTAATCAATTAAAATAAATGCAGCCGCATTCTGCTCTTTTCATACTTGCATTCATTCCCTTCTATTCCATCAAAATGTCTTCTCTTTGTTTTATTTACCACGAACTCCTGGCTGGGCTTCCCTGGCCACCCATTCCCACTCTGATGTGTTGGCTTCTTCTCATGGTCTCCACATGATGGTTTGTCTTAAGGTTCTGGGTTCAGTTTTTCTTTCCATTGATACATTCCCTATAAAAATCAAGTCATAGCTTTAAATATCATGCATATCTTTCCAACGAAGACCATTCCTTACAGTAGGAAGCTCTTACATCCAGCTGCATATGTGACTTTTCCCCTAGATCATTTTAGGGCCTCTGAGTCTCCTGACCCCAATACCTCTACCCCTTATAATCTGCTCCATGTCACCAAATAGGCTCAGCATCACCTTTTTCTTTGGCCAAATTTTAGAAGTTATTCATGATTATTGCTTTCTGTTGGATTCCCTACATCCAATCCATTGGTTAATCTCCAAGAGAATTCTAGAATTCTCTACGTATCTAAATATATGATATTTTGCATCAGATCATTTTTAACATAGCATGGATGCCTTTAAGGCTCATTCATACTATGTCAAGCTTCATTAATTTGTTTCTTTACATCACCAAGTAGAATTCAGTTGTATAGATAGACTGCATTTGTTTTTCTTTTCAATTGATGGGATTATATTTTTGGCTGTAAATGACAATACTACTAAAAACATTTATATATAAGTCTTTCTGTGATCATACTTTTTCCTTTTACTAGGCTAGATTGTTACTATAGCATTTCTGAGGTACATAATAAAATAGATTTAACTTTATAAGAAACTAGCAAACTATTCTCCAAACATCCTCACCAGCAACATATAAGATCTCCCATTTCCCAACATCCTTGACAATCCTTGTAATTTCTGTTCAATCCTGATCATTTTTGTATTACAAATTTTAAGTCAGTGAATTCTAATGGAAGCCATCAAATCAAATACCAAGTGGATGTCCAGTGACAATTGTATTTCTACTGAGTTAGGGAAAAATAATGAAAAGATAAAAGGAAATTATAAACAGCTGCATTGTAAGCAAAGACAGCCATTTGCCAGCATAGCAGGTCAACTCAATCTTTTTGAACCCATGAGTTTTGCTGATGAGATGAAGTGAACATTAACCTACTTCACTGTTGTCGCTACACAAATAGTTACACAGATTCTCCTAACTGTAATCAAATACTCCCTCATCCTATACATATTGCAAGTAGGCATGGGATCATCATTGAATGGAGAGAGTGGAAGATTCAATACATGAAGCCTGTGATACAACCGAATACCAGAACTTAACAAAGACCATAGAAAAACACAGTCCCTGACGGAACTTCATTAGTTTCTGGGCAGCAGAGAACTTTAGAATCCTTGTTCAGAGCAGGAAATAATATTGGAATGAAATGATGATTTGATAGGACATTAACTGTAGAGTAAGGTAAGATTTCAAAATTGTTCTTCAAAAGTTAAGACTTCATAATAAAAAATCAGTATCAGTCTTGTACAGGCAACATTCTCAGACTCCATGACCTCATGTAATTATAAGTACAATTTTTTTTACCTTAATAAATTGTCTAAGCAGATAGTAACTAGTTACCAGTTAATGAACCAACTGAGGTGTGTTATATTTTAAGTGAATCATTAGCTTGGATTTGAATTGAGGTCAGTTTGTATCTTGTAAGACTTAATAGGGTCCTAATTAATTTCTATTGTAACATTTGAATCTAAAATATCTGACATGTAAAATATCTGACTAAGGAATAAACCCACTAGATGCTAAACCCTGCTAGGGGATTTGGGAGTCACTTTTTTTTGGAATGATAATGAAAAACAAAGATATTTTTCAGAGTTGTCCAATAGCCATAATATACACAAACTATATATTAACAGAGAAGCTGTGGAAATCCCATTACAGGTGAAGAATATAAGAGAAGTAGAAAGACCATTTACTTTCTATTTCGAAATACTATACTTACACCAAGTTCAAAAGTATGGTATGTGGATACAGGGTAATAAATCATTTGGGACAGAGTGTAATTAAAGAAATTAATAATATCCCCTTTCACCTTGATGTTGAAAACAAAACGAGGTGAACAGCTTCTTTATATCACATTTTCTGTATATTTCTCTTCCCATTAGGCTTTATCACTCTTCATACAATTAATATATACTTTAGTATATAAATGTAACACTTTTTAAAGGCTTACTACATTATAAAAAGCAAATAACTAATTGATAATATAGTCATAGATTTTTGTTACTAAGATCAATTGACAAAACTCACTTATCATGAGTCTCTAAAGCCCAATAGAAAATGACTGTATTATAATTATTCAACAAATGGTTACGATGTGCAGGTAGTTCCCAATTTAACTGAATGCCAATGTGACATTTCCAGCAGCCCAAATGGTCTCTATAATGACTACCTTCTGCTTCCCTTTAATGAGCACTTACTGCGTTCCTGGGTTCTGTGCTAAATGCTTTCCGCTATCTAATTTACTCCTCCCACCATCCTATGAATCAATACATTTACTCACTTTTTACAGGTGAAGCAACAGGGACTTACTAAGTTTAGCTATTTGTCTAAGATCACTTGGTCTTAAAGCACAGGAACTTGGGTTTGAATCTTGGCATTATATATGGCATAACTGTTATGCTATTCTATCTTATTTTAACTCACTGTCGGGAGAGACTGTATATATAGATACTGGAGTCTCTTCAGTACTGATGTCCCCAGGCAAGCCACGCTCACAAGAACTCATACTTCACTAGAGTATAAGTTGGGACACATTCTTCGGTAAGCACTCAGGAATGGAAGGAGGTTGATTCAAGGTGCAAAGAGAACAAAGACTGATGAGTCTACAGAGTCACGAACCAACTAGTTACTATTGTTGATTTGGGCAAGATGTAGTTTGAAAGGACTTAGGTTTTATTGTGCACTTCTGACTGCCAACCTCATCCTCCTTTCCAATGTAGGAGGCCTGGTGCATGTCGGAGAGATGTCTAAGAAGGAGCTAATACCATGCTACCACTCAAATCGAGATCCTGGCTGTCTCAGATTCTACTAATGGTTTTGCATTTGTATCAGAAAAATAAATGTCAGGTGCTGTGAAGTATGCCTGTCTACTAAATTCCAGGAATTCACACCTACAAATAAACAAGGACCCCATCCAGTCCAGTCCCCTGATTGAACCTACAATGTTAAGGGACTAGAATTCATATCTGAGCATTTCATCTAGCCTTTCCATATGCCCATATCCAGTCTGAGCAGGAATCATGCATGAACAATGAACATGTTCCAATATGTATATAACAGAAAACAGAGTGGTTGATAAGTACATCCGAGTGGATTTCTGGTTCCAAACTCATTCTCAGAAGTAAGAAATCGGGTCGGGCGTGGTGGCGCACGCTTGTAATCCCAGTACTTTGGGAGGCGGAGACCGGAGGATCCGGGTTCGCGGCCAACCTCAGCTCTCTCTCTCTCTCTCT
>PVJS01029462.1:0-24753 GCA_004027185.1 Glis glis
GGGAGGGAGGGAGGGAGGGAGAACACATTGTGAACACATTGACCATATCCCTGAAAGCTGAATAGAGTTGCAAAGGGAAACAGTAATATTCCATCCTTGACTCAATAATCTATGGCTTTACAACTACTGGCTGATTACACCATGTAGTCTTCAGTGTAATTCAGTGTTGTTTTTTAATTGGTTTAAGAAAATGCAGACAGAAGAGATGAGATGAAAAACAAACGTTATTGACAACGTTACTCCCTAAGGCAGTGTAGAATTATCCAAGAGGGTGGACCCCTCTGGGGGATGTGCGTTGGCTTACTCTTGTGGGGCAGAGCAGAGGGCAGCAGATGCAGGGCCAGATGCCCAGCCAGATGCTACAGCTCTGCTGATCCCCACGTTTCCCAGGACTCAGTTGTGGTCAGCTTCTAACTAACGCACAGTGGCCTGAGTAAGTTCTCAGGAAGCTGGATCTCAACAACAAACCACAGACTCTGCTCTGCTTATCATATTTTAGGAGACTTCGTCCAAGGGTGCAACAGAGGCAATATTGCCCCTCCTATTTCTGCTCTGTTTGTGCTAAGTACCTGTTTTTTCCAAGATAATCTATATTGTTCAAGGCAAAGATAGAAACACTATAAGAAATAAAGAAAAGGTTTAACATAAAACCCAGGTAGTGATTACTCATTGGGGGTCAGGGAAGTGAATAATTCAAACAGTCATACAGAAGCCCTCAAGTTACCAGTGATCTAAGTCTTAGGTGGGGGAAAGATAGGTAAATCGAGTTAATTTTATCATTAATTTTAAAGTTGCAGCTCTCCTCAGCATGTATGTTTCACAGTAATTAAAATCAGATTTAAAAAATGAAATAAGACATTCTGCAAACCTACATGTACAATCTTGCTTTATAATTTATTGTTAGTATGCATATTATGCTAGGGATCTAAGTGGAATTTTCCAAAATTAAAAAACAACAACACACATACACACAGAGTGTTGAAATCCTCCCTTAATCCTGTGATACAGGAATATTGTTAATTCCTATTTTGCAAGCTGCCAGACAGTTAACAAATGGCTAAGTCAGAGCTAGAATCCATGTCTGGTTACTCTCACATCTGTGCTTTTAATCACTGTAAATCTGGGGTATTTGACAAAAATATGGGCACAAGATGAGAAAAATGTTATATAAAAATGTCTGGGATTAGGATACTAGGAATAGTATAAGGTCAAAAGTATAGAATATAGATTGATTTTGAAAGCCCTTGGGCAATATCTATTATCTGTGACATTGTCTAAAGTTTTGTTCTATGCCTCAAAGCCTTCAGCTCATTAAAAGATAGGATTGTGGATTCTTAGGAGACCTTGTTGTATCAAGTGAGTAGATAAAAAATGGTATATTTAGTCTTATGGCCATTTTTATATTTAGATATAAAGTTATTTTATTCCCACAGATCTGTGATATAAAAACTGGTGTACTGTTAGTTAGATTACATTCTTCTGGTAAGAGAAATCCTAAATGAGTAATTGTTTTGTGGGAAGTGAAAAAAACATGATCATATCTGTGGCACAATCTACCGCCCTTCCCCTTAGTCTCCAGAGTGATGAAGAAACATTAGGAAGAGTCATGTTTCCTTAATAAATATACCATGTACTTCACTTCAAAATTTATCTCTCTTATAGTAGAGGTAGTTTGTATAATATAGCGGTTATGCATTTGGTTATTGATTAGAAATTAAATTCTAACTATATTATAATTTTTTTCTTTTTTTGAAGTACTGGGAATTGAACCCAGGGGCATTCTACCTCTGAGCTACATGCCCAGCCTTATTTTTTATTCTTTATTTTTGAAACAGGGTCTCACTAAGTTGCGGAGGTCCTCATTAAGTAGCTGAGCCTGGCCGCGAACCTGCGATCCTCTTGTCTCAGCCTCCCAAGTACTGGGATTACAAGCATGCACCACCATGCCTGGCTCTAGATTATAATTTTTAAAAAGTTTCTTGATATGGAATAAAAGAGAAATTCCTAAAAATGACAAACCAGAGTGGTCTTGTTCATTTTTTTCCATAAAGCAAGATTGTAAATTTATGTTTGCAGATGTCTTATTTCCTTTCTATTGCTTATTTATTTATTTGTAGATTTATAAAATATTTTGTGCCTGATCCTGTGCTTGGCCCTGGAATCCCAAAATGAATTCAGGTTTTAAGAGAATATGTATCTAAGAAAAGAAAGGGAAATATATAATCAAGGATGAAAATAAAAGAATGGAGTACACTTTAAGAACAGTGTTAGCCAGGCATAGTGGTGTATGCCTGCAAATCTAGTACTTGGGAGGCTGAGACAGGAGGATTGTAGGCTTGAGGCCAGCCGTGGCAACTTAGTGAAACCCTGTTTCAAAATAAAAGATAAAAAGGTCTGGGGGATGGCTCAGAGGTAGAATACCTGTGGGTTCAATTCCAGAGTACCAAGAAAAGAAGAAGGAGGAGGAGAAAAAAGGAAAGAAGGGAGGGAGGGAGGGAGGGAGGGAGGGAGAGAGAGAGAGAGAGAGAGAGAGAGAGAGAGAGAACAATGTCAGCAAGGTTTAAGCAAAGAGTATGCCAGAGACTAAAAAATAAATTCTAGGGCAATGTAAATGCCCTTTTGGCCATGTTAACATTAGAGCCTTTTTCTTAAGATGCTTATTTTTAATTGACACATAATAATTGTATATATTTATGTGGTATGTTGTGGTATTTTGATACATATATAATGTATAATGATCGAATCAGGGTAATTAGCATATCTATCACCTCAAACATTTATCATTTCCTTGTGGTGAGAACAGTTGAATTCCTCTCTTCTAGTTAGGGTTAGAGGTTATACTTATTAACCTCTCCTATTCCCAGCCTCTGGGAACCACTATTCTACTCTACTTGTGTGAGATCAACTTGTAGCTTCCATAGCTGAGTGAAAACATAGGGTCTTTGTCATTCTGTGCCTCATTTATTTCACTTACCATCGTATCCTCCAGGTTTACCCATGTTCTGCTGCAAATGACAGATTTCATTATTTTTATAGCCAAATAGTTTCCATTGTGCATATGTACTACATTTTCTTTATCCACTCACCAGAGGATGGATACTTTGGTTGATTCCATTCCTTGGCTATTGTGAATAATGCTGCAATAAATATGGGAGTAGAGATATCTCTTTCACATACTGCTTTCATTCCCATTGTATACATACCCAGGAGTGGGACTACTGAATAATGTGGTAGTTCTATGCATATTTTTTTGAGAAATCTCCATACTGTTTTCTATAAAGGCTATACTAACTTATGTTCTGACCCATAGCATGTAAGGGTCCCCCTTTCTCTGCATCCTAACCAGCAGTTTTTATCTTTTTGGTAATAATCACTCTAACTTGGATGAGGTGATATCTCATTGTGGTTTTGATTTGAATTTCCCCTATGTTAGTGATGTTGAACATTTTTTTTTCTTGTACCTTCTGGCCATTCGCATGTCTTCTATGAGAAATGTCTGTTTGGATCATTTATTTGCCTGACTTCAGAGTCTTGAACAATCATGATTAAGAAGAGTTTGAAGCCAATAGTAGATGAGACATAGATTTACCTTAAGCTGAATTCCACATATCACCAATTTCATACTGACCCTAAAAAGTAGGTCACACCCCCCCACTTTTACAATTAAGGAATCTGAAACTCAGAGGGATAACATACACATTGCAGGGTCAGGATTCCTAAGACAGTCTTTCTTCAAAGCTATGTTCTTCCAAATATTTTGCAAATCTCCCCAAAGCTGCCTCAAGTCCAGATCCCTAAAGACTCAGTTCAGTTCCCCTAAATTTTTGCTTAATTATTCTCAACTCAGGAATGAATTCTATTAGCCCTTAATGCCTCAGAACAAAACTCCTTGGACTGACAACCCAGTTCTTGAGTTCTGAAGCTCCAATCTCCTGAACCGGAATCCAGATCTCCTAGGGAATTACCCAAATCTTCACCTTTCTACCCTGAAGTAAAAGTCCTAAGTGCTAAGCTGTGAACTTCCGTGGATGTTCAACTACTGACCCCAAGTCCTAGGCCTTTAGTTAAACTGAGCCTGGAACCAGAAATCCCCTTGGAGGAAGGAACTCTTGCATGTTCCAGAGTAAGGGGTATTTTTCAGGTTTTTTTATGGTCTACTGAATTATACATGCATGGTTTTCTCTGCCTGGAGAACTGCTTCTTCTTTCCCTCCTCCCTGCCAACTCTCCCTCATTCTTAGACTAAGTGACATATCTTCAGAAGCCTTTCCCTGACTGTTGGACTGGAATGGGAACTGCTTGCTATTCATTCATACAGCACACAACTTCTCCTTTGATGACATTCATCACTCTGTAAACTTTTTATACTTCTCTCTTTCCTGCCATACTCTGTCTTTTCCTACTGTTTCCTCCATTTAGCACAGTGCCTAGAATATTTGTTGTAGATGTTCAGTAAACATTTGAACTGTTGAATGAATGGATGGAGGAATGAATGGTCTTGATAGGTGATGTTTAAAATCATACCCCAGATGCTGGGCGTGGTGGCGCATGCTTGTAATCCCAGTACTTGGGAGGCTGAGACCGGAGGATCCAGGTTCGCCGCCAGCCTCAGCTACTTAGTGAGGCCCTCCGCAACTTCGTGAGACCCTGTTTCAAAATAAAGAATGAAAAATAGGGCTGGGGGTGTGGCTCGGAGGTAGAATGCTCCTGGGTTCCATCCCCACTCAGTACCTCAATAAATAAAATCATACGCCATTTGCAAAGAAAGGCATGCTGTGATTTTGATTTCAATACATGAAAACTATGTACAACATGGTCCAACCTTCTCATTCTCTGCATGTGTACTCTCTTACGTACTGCAGGTTCATATAAACTGAAGCCTGCAGCGTGGCTTTTGGATCCAGCCCTTGTGGTAGAGATGGGGAGCACATTGCAGAGCTATTATTGACATCTATTTCTTTAGCACTATTTTCTCTGGGAATCAGCAGCTTTAGCTTGGGCTCTTAATGTACAAATGTATCTGTGACATCAGATTACCCTTCTTTTTTTGTGGCACTGGAGATTGAACTCAGGGGCTTCTACCTCCAAGCTACACCTCCAACCTTATTTTTAGGGTCTCACTAAGTTGCAGAGGGCCTCACTAAGCAGCTGAGGCTGGCCGTGGAACCATATCCTCTGGTCTCAGTCTCCCAAGTACTGAGATTACAGGTGTGCACCACCATGCCCGGCTAGATTACCCTCTTCTAACTCCCAGAATCTGAACTATTCATCCTCAGTCTTATATGAACATCAACTTAAAATTCAGATGGATGAATCTTAATTATAGGCTCATTTATTTTAAAGATAATGGATTGCCTGAACTTGAATGTGGGCATCTTTCCTGACAAATAGCTTGTAGAAGGGAAAAATAATCTCAGAAAGGTGAGAACTGATGATGCATCAATGACTCAGTAAAAAATGCACTTAGCATTTTCTCTGTGCATATGTTTTCCTCAGTAATTTCTAAAGGAATTAGTCATGGCAAATTCAGATTTGCTTATGCAGCTATGCTGCGTTTTGTTGGCCTAACCCTTCTAGTCCCCTCTCCACTTTTTATACACTGTCCTCTGCTCAGGGAACATCTTCAATGTATACCTGTGCAGACTGCATCAATGGGATCATTTGTCCCACTGGGACAGGTTTTGGATGGGGTTTAGCCCATTGGAGGCACCTATGGGATAGCAGAGAACAGGAGAAAGAGCAAGGTCCCTGGCTTTCTCCTTGATGGTGGTCTCTCTATCAGAGGTCAGAGCCTCTGCCAAGTGCTCTTGCTTTCAGTAACCTTGCTTAATTTCTGATAACTGCTCTTTCCTTCCTTATGTCCCTTCAGACCTAAACCTACATTGTCTTAGACATGGGCACCACATGGTGCCATGTTGGATTTCCCTAGCTCCACTTATGCACTCTGAAAGTCCCTTCATTAAACTCCACATAGTCCAACTTATGTGCATGCTTTTTCCTACCCAGAGTCTGTCTCATGCGGAGGTTATTTGTGGAATGGGAAAATATGCTTGTGAATACTCAGGACTATGACAGCTGTTGATAATAGAAACAAGGGTTTAAACTTCTTCCTTTGATGAAATAATTGTGATACATTTTGCTTGTACTATGCAAAACCTTTTTAATATACCCAAGAGTACTCGATCAAAACAGATAAAAATAAATGCCTATGCCCAGAGCTCCACTGAACAGCATTCAAAGAAGGAAGACATGACACCTGAAATAAATTAAACTGCAAACTGGAGGCTAAAAAGTAAGGATGGCATTTCAGAAACAGTTGTTTTTATAAAAAGTCTAGTCTCTGTAACTGTGCCACTATTTACTCCTGTTTTCATTCTTTCACAGTATGGTTTCTAATTTATACAAACAGCATGTCAGTTGATGATAGAAAAGCAAACAAACCCAAAATATATGTAATGTGTGCAAGATATTTTCAGTCACACTTTTTCTGGTTCCCAACTGAAAGTGACAAAGAGCTCTTCAGTCTCTTGTCATTTAGCCCATGGCAGGCTGTGATGTAGTGTGACTGATCAAACAGAAAGTTAGGATTTGATGAAATGAGAGGAATTTATGGGGAAAATCGAAGCTAACTGAATCAGAATGGAGAATTGCTATCTAGAAAGTGAATGGGATTTAGTCATGCAAATCGTTAAGATGGGTGGTCATGCTCTATGTGCTGTGTCAAGGAAGAGTAGGGAGAGCCGGGCAGGTGGAAACATTACTTCTGCCTTTAAGGATAAGGAAATCGCCAGAGCTGCCATTAAGAAATATGCTATTCAGCTTCTTTTGTTCCCTACTGAGCTTGCTGTTTATTTGAAATGAATATGAAATATTATATATCCACCAGGACACACTGATTCAACCTTTATGTTTTGTTCCTTTTTGGCTATACAGCTGTACATTGTAGTGATTTGCTGTCAGGTTAATAGGTAATGAAAAGGCTGTGAACTTTATTCCTTTGACAGAAGAGATCTGTGTGTTTGGCAGTCATATACTGAACTTGCAAAATGCCACTCTGCCATGGTGAACAAAGTAGTCTTCACTCTCGTGGGACTAAGGAAAACCACTCTAATTGTTTACTGCTTCCTGAACCCAAGAGGAGGGGCCTGGGGTTTGTGGCCAGAGTCCTGTTTGTGGACAGGGTAAAAACAGATTTAGTGTCATAAAATTAGAATAAAACTACTTGTATCATTCATCCTACTGAAGTGGTCTGCAAACTTGCTAGTTGTATGATTGTTAATCTCTAAATACACAAGTCTAATTCTCCCCATGGATAATTGTGCATGTAATAAAATGTAGGTTTTGGAGTTTCCTTCATTTCTGCCTTGCTAGGATGAATCTACAAAGTCTATTCTTGTATCTTTCATGCTGCTTGGAATATTTGCATGACATTTATATTTATAACACTCTTGGTTTAGTAGAATTGTGCTGTAATTAGAATATTTGCAAGGATTTTTAAAGCAAAAAATAAAAGTTAAGCTGGGCACTTAATATGGAGTTTAGTTTGCATAAAGAACATTTCCATTTGAGAAAAGTGCATCATATTTGAACAGGAAGTAGAGAAAATTACTGCACATGCTCTGGACTCAAGCACACAGCCCATGTTACTTAGAAGCTAATTGGTGTTGCTGGCATTTTCAGTAGAGATGGATTATTCCATCGCTTACTATCTGAGGCAACAGGCGCTATTTTGCCAGCAAAAAGAATCAGGGAAATGCGGTATGTAAACACTTGATTTTCATGCCCTAATCAATATTTGAGTGTTTGGGGGCAGTGGCTAATTACACTCTTTCCTAAGACCGGTATTTATATATTGTGATGAAACAAATTTCAAAAATACAGATGTGAGAATGCAGGTTATTAAGCCTTTAACCATGCTGAAAGTAGCTAAATAGATGAAGAACATTTCTTAATAAATATTTTTCTTAAATAGAAGAGATGATTTTGCAAAGTTGCTTTTTAGATGAAATGAAAATAGCTGTTTTGTTGACATAGTGCTGTGGACTGAGTTGTTCCTCTTTTTAATAGATGGTTTCTTGAGGTTATATTTGCTATTAATGTGCAATTCTAAAATATAGTTTTATAAAATCAATTTGCAGAGAGGTAATATAATCTGCTACCATTTATTATCTTTCTTGAAATGTTTCAAATGTTTGGTATTTAAAAATTTGTTCTACATATTTTGCTTTAGCATTGGAAAGTCAGAGATGATACTGACTTTTTTGTGACACTATTTGTAACAAAAAATACAGTATTTAGTTGCTTCTCCAGACTGCAGTTAAGAAAGTGCAGGAGCACAGCAAAGAATGCATTTTGTCCTATCAACATGCAACCAACTTCCACTTTATCTCCCTACCCCATGCAATAGGTACTAAGTTCAGGATGCATGCTTTTATTATCGTTCCAAAGCAATGAAAAGGCTTATGTAAACATTCTGTATCTGGTTTTTCTCTTGATAGAATGTCAAGGAAATAATGATCATTCAGGCCTTTTAATACAAATGTACCTGAAATTTATGTCACTGCATTTGATTAATATTTGTGATACAATGGCTAAGGCAGGAGATGCTTCAACACTGAAAAGAAAATTCCCCTATGGAAATGTCGTTGCTATTCATTCAAGAGGATGGAAGTAATAGGCATGAAAGCCACAACAGTTCAGAAGGAAAAAGGACATGTCCTCAGGAATAATAGCTTGCCAAAATGTAACTTGCCATTTTTTCAAATAAATGGGCATTAAAACAGTAAATCATTATTTTTAAATTTTAGAATTAAAGATGTCACATCTCATGCTAGTCATCAATTCTAGTTCAATGTAAACTTAAAAGTGTCATATGAAAACATAAAACTTTGGAAATGACTAAAATTTGAGATATAAATGAAGTTATTGAAAATATTTTCTTTCTTTGAAGAGGCAAAAGGCACTTACATCAATTACTATCACAATTCTTGACTTTTTCATGGGTTTTGTAATTGAATATCAGCTGAAAAATAATGAAGCCCATGAGTCTTTCTTGCTCTTGAAAGTATATTTTCCCCTGGCTGTGAAAAGCAATGCAGTCTGAATTTAAGTGCTTTCTGTATTCAAAGCTTCAATTGGTCTAGAAAATAATCCTTTGAGATTGGTTGGAATAATTATTTCTCCCATTTTAGTGGACATAAAAGAACAAAAGAGTAACTTGGTTCTTGATCTCTTGGTTTTTGGTACTCTTATCTCACTCTCCTAGTTCTGTTTTTTAAAGAACTTTTCTTGCAAATCCTCACTCTCAGTACTTTCATCACATTTTTATAAATCCTGTGAACCTAGCTCATTTCTTCCTTACTTTTACATATTTTTATTTTTTTAAACATTCTCCATGTTTAGCCGATACCTCTGTTCCCCCTAATCTTTGAACTTCCTCTTGTCTGCAACAGAAACTGTAGAAAGTAATAAATACAGAAGAGAGGAAGTAATAGGTTAAAGAGGTCACTTGAAGCTAGAAAAGTGACAGAGAAGAAGGAAGATTAGGAATTTCAGAGGAGAAGGGTGGATGGCTGCTCATGTAACAAACCTTGGTGACCTCTTGTCTTTTCTGCCTCTTCCATCCTGTTAACTCAGAAATAAGGTTGCTCTTCCAGAAACTCCCTCCTATTCAGGATCACCTTTTGCCAAAACCAACCTTATGTTTAGTCTATTTCTCCTAAGGGAAAATTACACTCTCTTAAAAAGGAGTATTTCTTTTAAAAGCAGAACAGAGTGTCTTCTAAGGATCACTAGCTATGTGTGGGAAAACTCTGTTGTAAAATATAGAGAACAAAGTAAACAAATATAAAAAAGCAAATTAGGAGTGAGTTCTCTGAAATGTGACTGGTGTAGGCTGTTAATAATGTCCCCAGAGAGATAGGAAAAGGTATTATATCTTTGAAATCAGAAAAGTGTTATAAAAAGAAGCATTTGAAGAAAAAAGATGTTCTGAAAAATTTAAAATATAATGGGAGAAAATTTTCATTAGATAAATGAGAGGCTAAAGATGAAAAAACCTCCCAGAATATAATGCAAAAGGATAAATAATTGGAAATAAGAGAGAAAAGACAAGATAATTAAAGGACAATTTTGGAATGTCCAACATCCAAATAAAAAGAGTTTCAGAAATAGAACACTGAAAGCAGGAAATAAAATTATCTGAGAAACGGAGTAAGAATATTTCTTAGAAAGGCACATTTTCCTCCCAGATTAAAAGGGTTTAATGAGTGCCCAGCACTATGGCAGAAAAAAAACTCCCTCCAACACACAATCATGTAATTTTAGGACACCACAGACAAAGAGAATCCAGAATCAAAATTGCATCAAACTTCTCAATCACAGGTATAAAAACTAGAATCTAACAGAGCAAGGCATTCAGAATTATTGTCAACCTAGAAGTATTTATCCAGCCAGTCTATCAATTCAGTCTGGAGGCATATTAAAGAAAATTTTATACATGAGTCATTTTTTTAAAAAATGTATCTTGCCGGGTGTGGTGTCGCACGCTTGTAATCCCAGTACTTTGGGAGGCAGAGACCAGAGGATCCGGGTTCGCGGCCAGCCTCAGCTCTCTCTCTGTCTCTCTCTCTGTCTCTCTCTCTCTCTCCTTAGTGAGGCCCTATGCAACTTCATGAGACCCAGTTTCAAAATAAAGTATAAAAAATAGGGCCCCGGTACCGCAAAAAAAAAAAATGTATCTCCCATGCCTGGTTTCTTAGTCAACTATGGGAGAATGTGCTATACTAGAATGAAAAAGTAAACTGAGAAAGAGAAAGATCTGGAATACAGAAAACAAGGAACCCTACACAAAAGCAAAGCAAAGAGAGTCCTCAGAATGATAGGAAAAGGAAGATTCAGACAACATAAATTTGTCAAGTCTAGACTATGGCTGGTCCAGATTAGTAGATTAGAAAGCATTAGAAAAGATTCTTGAAGAAGCTAAAATTGAAAAGAAACTATATAATATGTTGAAATAGATTTACATTGAAGGAGATATGAATTTGGTGGACTTAGTCAAATGTATACAGAGCATTAAGCAAATGAAGATGATTTTTTTTTTTTTTTGCGGTACCGGGGATTGAATGCAGGGGCGTTCTACCTCCGCGCTACGCCCCTGGCCCTATTTTTTTTATGCTTTTTATTTTTGAAACCGGGTCTCACGAAGTCGCGGAGATCCTCACTAAGGAGAGAGAGAGAGAGAGAGAGAGAGAGAGAGAGAGAGAGAGAGATTGCGCACGCGCACGCGCATGCGCGCTGAGGTTGGCCTCGAACCCGGATCCTCCGGTCTCCGCCTCCCAAAGTACTGGGATTACAAGCGTGCGCCACCACGCCCAGCCATGAAGATGATTTTTAACTACTGGGTTTGGGGTCAGAGGGAAGCTGAACCAGAAAAGACAGGATAGTGTGCTTATTCATCTTAGTTATGACTAGTGAATAGTTATTATTTTTAAGCATGGATATAACTATATTGAAATTATAGTGTTTTTGTGTGTAAATATGTGGATGCAGATGTGTGAGAGGGCATGAAGGTAGGGTCAGGGAGTTGGGAAAGTGAGCTAAACCCTCAGCTTTCATTATGGGAAGTGCATAGGTAATGCTTAACCTGAAAAATCAAGAAATAGCAGCATAAGCAAGATTTATAGTTGAATTGAAATTCATTGCCTCTGGAGATCAGGAAATGGAAAAAATGAGGGACGGCATCCTGCTGGGGTTTTTTGTGACAATATTATAGAGTCTTTAAAATATGCACATGTGTTACTACCTTGATAAAATTAAAAGTGGAATAAAAAGAAAAATAATAGCTATTCAGAAAAATAGTTATAGAAACCATTCCTTTATGATTATTAATAAGTTACATATACCTTATCTAAAGACTGTACTTAGAAATTATTATTATCATATCATGTATCTGGCTATTGCCCTGTATGTCATTTCTTTAAATTTACAAAGTTATTTCTTCAATAAAACATCTGTTATAGCCGGGCGTGGTGGCGCACGCTTGTAATCCCAGTACTTTGGGAGGTGGAGACCGGAGGATCCGGGTTCGCGGCCAGCCTCAGCGCGCATGCGCGTGTGATCAATCTCTCTCTCTCCTCTCTCCTCTCTCTCTCTCTCTCTCTCTCTCTCTCTCTCTCTCTCTACCTAGCGAGGCCCTCCACAACTTCGTGAGACCCAGTTTCAAAAATAAAGCATAGAAAAAATAGGGCCGGGGGCGTGGCGCGGAGGTAGAACGCCCCTGCGTTCAATCCCCGGTACCGCAAAACAAAACAAAACAAAACAAAAAAACATCTGTTAGGTTGGTTTTGGAGAGGGCTTTGATAGCTAATGGAATCACTGGTGGATAAAAATCTCTGACAACTATTTGCTAATATGGCAGCCTACACTTTAGACTTCCTGGAGAACCATAATCCATCTGTGAGTTAATGAAATGTTAATACATTATTTTCCATTGCTGGCATCACCCTGCTGCAGACAGCATCGCCTGGAGATTTGGTATCAAGGTGGGTGAGGCCTAGACGGAAGAGCTAGTAGATTCTCTAGACCTGCCACATTGGAGGCAAAGATGGCATGTGGTATCTTTGGATCCATCTAAGCTCTCTTAGCACTGGGAAGTCTGTGCCAGTCCTTAATGATCCTTTGAATATTTACAAAGAGGGGAAACAATATTAATTTATTACACCTTTTTCCTTCTTTTCAGCCTCCCTGTAACCTGACCTTTTCTCCGTTCTACAAGAACCTGTCGTCTTTTTGTTTCCAGTTAATGATAGCAATAAAGCTTGTACTTCTAATTTGAGTAAGAGCCCTTCAAGCTCAAAAAGACCTTACAAGCCGGATAGGGTGGTGCAAGCCTGTAATCCTGGTACTTTGGAAGCCGAGACAGGAGGATGGCAGATTCAAAGCCAGCATCAGCAGCATAGCAAAACCCTGTTTCAATATAAAAAATAAAATAGGGCCGGGGGTGTATCTCAGAGGTAGAATGCCCCTGGATTCAATTCCTAGTATCAAAAACTAAAAAGCCCTTAAAACATAAAGTCATGAATCAACAAGGGACAAAAATCCATGCTGTGGTAGAATTTTTATCAGAGGAAGAATCACTGTCATTTCTTATCACAGATTGAAGGCCCACGCCGAAGGCTGCCCGCCTCTTTGATCACCATCCCCATCACAGAAGTGTTCCTTCCACCTGGCTTTTTGATTTTACGTTTTTTGAGTTTCCATGAATTTCAAGATGACAGAGTCCAAGCAATAATTTTTCCTGTTAGCGAAACTTCTCCCTGAGTATTGAGCTGAATCTTCTTCTGGAGAAAGCTCTGCATCCATCCATTCACCCCGCCTCACCTCCCACACCACTCTCACCTGTCTGCTACTCGTCCATTTTCAGTAGACTGTTTTCTCTCAGAAGCTGGGTTAGATGAGTCTCTGTGACAGGCTTATGGTGACAGCCAAACATCTGATGACAGGGCAATGTGTCGATTGTCCATTTTTTCCCTCAAACTATAAGACTTGAAGGGCCACAGAGTGTCTTTTTTTTTTTTTTTTTGCAGTACCGGGGATTGAACCCAGGGGCGTTCTACCTCCGTGCTACACTCCCGGCTCTATTTTTTTATGCTTTATTTTGAAACCGGGTCTCACGAAGTTGCGGAGGGCCTCACTAGGTAGAGAGAGAGAGAGAGCGAGAGCTGAGGCTGGCCACGAACCCGGATCCTCCGGTCTCCACCTCCCAAAGTACTGGGATTACAAGCGTGTGCCACCACGCCCAGCGAGTGTCTACTTTTTTTAAACCATTGATTT
The DNA here is from genome assembly GCA_004027185.1 of Glis glis. NCBI lineage: Eukaryota > Metazoa > Chordata > Mammalia > Rodentia > Gliridae > Glis > Glis glis. Next base: position 13,833 of record PVJS01029462.1, read on the forward strand.
TTCTAGGCCTAATATAGTGCCTGACCCTGGCCTAGTAGGAATCCAATAAATATTGATGACTTCAGTGAATTTGCTATTATCTCTACTTTTTAAAAATAGTTTCACACTATCATATTGGTGACTGATTATGAGTAAGAGACTTAGTCTTTTCTAAGTCTTTACAATCTGGGTTTGAGAAACATATCCATCTCTATGTGAATAGCATAGAAAAATTATGGCAATTGCCAGTTTCTAGCCTAAATTATAATGTAAAAGTCTGTAAAGTGCTCGGTTTTCTTAAAGGAGATGTTCTTGGAATCCATTAACAAATGAATGCATCTTCATTTTATAATACAGTAGGTCTAGAGATGATGAGACACCATCTAATATACTGTGATTGCATTAGATGAATGGTAGGTCATTTGGCACACTGAAATGCTCTTAATATGATTTGTTCACAATCTTTCTGGTTTATTGCAGCCGGGGCACTGACAATAGACTGACTTACCGGCGGCAGACGGTCCTTCGTGAGAAGGGGAGAAGGTTAGCTAATCGAGGACCAGCATACATGTTTAATGATCGCTCGACCAGCCTGTCTATCGAGGAAGAACGTTTTCTAGATGCAGCTGAATATGGCAATATCCCAGTGGTCCGGAAGATGTTAGAAGAATGCCTCTCTCTCAACGTCAACTGTGTGGATTACATGGGCCAGAATGCCCTGCAACTGGCAGTGGCCAATGAGCACCTGGAGATCACAGAGCTGCTTCTCAAGAAAGAAAACCTCTCTCGGGTTGGGGATGCGTTGCTTCTCGCTATTAGTAAAGGTTATGTTCGGATTGTGGAAGCAATTCTCAGTCACCCAGCTTTTGCTGAAGGCAAGAGGTTAGCCACAAGCCCTAGCCAGTCTGAACTCCAGCAAGATGATTTTTATGCCTATGATGAAGACGGGACCCGGTTCTCTCATGATGTGACTCCAATTATCCTGGCTGCCCACTGCCAGGAGTATGAAATTGTGCACACTCTCCTGCGGAAGGGTGCTCGGATAGAACGGCCTCATGATTACTTCTGCAAGTGCAGCGAATGCAACCAGAAACAAAAGCATGACTCCTTTAGCCACTCCAGATCTAGGATCAATGCCTATAAAGGCCTGGCAAGTCCGGCTTACCTGTCATTGTCTAGCGAAGATCCGGTAATGACAGCTTTAGAACTTAGCAATGAGCTGGCAGTGCTGGCCAACATTGAGAAAGAGTTCAAGGTAGGTCGCTTGCAGGAGGGACTTTACCCTGCACAAATCAAAGTCAAGTGTATTTATAAGGTTCCATGATGTGCTAGTTATTGTAGACACTAGGTAATTTTATATTTTTATTCACTAAGCTCCTTATTATAATCATTGTAGTAAAAATATGATTGCTACCATTTAGTAATGATTGACTACTAGACATTTTACATTGATTATGTCTAAATCTTATCACAACCTTGAGAAGATATTAGTTCCTGTTCAGATGGAGAAATGGAGGCATAGAAAGGTTAAGTAAAGCCTGAGTTCAACAACTGGTAAATGACACAGCTGGGATCAGAATCCAGGTGTGCTGCACTGTAAGACCCATGTTCTTTCTCCTGTAACACAGTATTCCTAAGTTCAAAGCACTGTGATAGATGATTGAGGTCAGAAGGATGAATAAGCTTAAGGAAGTCACAGTTCGAAAGATCATCCACAAATAACTATGGTATAAAGCAAAATGCAACTGCTGGATGGAGCTATAAGTGATGTGTTTTGGAGGTTCAGAGAAAGCAATGTTTAATTCCTAGTAGGTTTCAGAAAATTTACATGTAAGGTGGAATTTCACTGTCTATGGCAGAATGAATATGATTTTGGAAGGTGGAGAATGAGAGAAGATATTTTAGGTTAGGCTAACAGCAAAAGCAAAAACATGTATTTATGAATGAAGGAGGCACTTGGAGAGAACTTTAAGCAGTCTCTTAATACAAGGCATCTGGAGAGATAAATGGTGTCAGGTGCTGTCACTGTCCATGAGGTCTGTGCTGCATTTGGAGAGGATTAAAGCTCAGATTGCTGGCCCCAAAGCATCCCCACCCCCACTTCTGAACTTCCTCCCTGGGTTATCAGACCTTTCTAATCGTGTTTGTCATGTTCTACCATGCATTGTCATTATTTGTGATGTGTTTTCTCCTTTACTGAACCATGTGCAGCTTGGAATCAGATCTGATTCATCAAGTATAGCGTTTTACAAAAACAAGGATCTTATTTTCTCTATTCTATATTCTGTGAGAAAGATTGTTTCTATACTCCACATCTTGGGAGACTGCAGCCCAGTCTCTTCTGGACACCTTTTTGGTGCCACTGTCACTGAAAGACTGGTGTTACCCTGCACTGTGGGATGTCACCTGTCCATCTGTCTTTGGGTTCTGTCTCTCCAGGAAGGGGAGGAGAAAGAAAATGGCTACTGGAGCCCTTCAGTGTGTGTTTCGCTCCCAGGATGGAGGCAGGTGCTTCTCCTCTAGCTACTTGATGCTGAAGGGTACAGAACAAACAAATAATCCTTTCCACCCCTGTCTCCAATTTTTTCCTACTTTTCATGGAATCCTAGGACTTGGTGATTCAGAGAATGTTGCAAATAAAATTAATTCAGTTTTTTGAAATCTAATGAATGTTAATTATTTTTCAAATTTATATTCAGTTTTTATAGGATTTCACTGTCTAGGTTTCAGCATTTGTGTTTCTCTTATTGTATCTTTGCCTGCACACTTCTCTAATCCCTGAACATGATCACGTTCTTCATTTGTTCATTTGTTCACTCCCCTGCATCTTTTCAACCCCTGTTTTGCATGAGGATGCAGATGTCAGACAAAACACAAAGAAAATGCAGTTAGTGATCCTTCCCTCAATTAGTTTATAATCTGAGAGAGAAAAGACCTGCATGTAGTAACATTATATAATATTAGACATTACCTCGTGGAGAGGCAGCCCAGCGAATAGCTCAAACGTGGGAAGGATCACAACTAACCTGGATGTAGACTCTTCATTGTACCTAAATGCATTGCAAAATATAGAGGCCTCCACAGATTACAAGTATTTAGAGATCTGGACACTCCTCTGTTTGTTCATCCCGTTATTTTTCTGTTCATGTGGATGTGATGTGCTTAGGCACTTTTTCTGCACTTAACCTTGCTCTGATAGTTTTGCTGTTTATTTTATTTTATTTTATTTTATTTGTGATACTGGGGATTGAACCCAGGGACATTCTACCTCTGAGCTATACCCGCAGCCCTATTTTTTTTTTTTATTTTGAAACAGGGTCTCGCTAAGTTGAGGAGGGCCTTGCTAAGTTGCTGAGACTGTCTTTGAACCTATGATCCTCCTGTCTTGGCCTCCTAAGTACTGGGATTACAGGTGTGCACGATCATGCCCAGCTCATGGCTTGCTGTTTTTTAGATGAACATGTCATTTTGTTAATGCCCTGCCTGGTGAAGGTTTAAGGGAGAGGAAAAAACAAATCTCTCTGAAAAGATAAATCTCTTTAGTGGTTTGTTATTCTTAATGTCTTTGAAAATCACTTAAGAGGAGATCAAGATGGTGGGATAGCGAGAGGCAGTGTCTTGCCTGAGTTCCGAGAGTCGGAGCTTGGCGAGTGGGAAGACTGCTTTTTGACTAGAAAACAAGGGCGGCCAAAACTCAACAAAACAATGGGAGACAAAGAGCAGCGGAATGCGAGGCAGTGGAAAGAGCGGAGGGCGGTAGGGAGCTCAAAGCATTTCACCTGGTAAGCGGAGAGCGGAGACAAAGGCGCCATCTTGGCTGAGCCACACCAGCACCATGGTCCCCGGAATCCTCCAGCAAAGAAACAGCTGATTCTTGTGAAACCAGCGATTATAGTCCACCATCGAAAGCAGTCGACATCGGACTATGATGAAATCCAAGTCTAACCAGATCCACAGAACACGGGTGAGTGAGATAAAGGGAGGAAACGTGCTGCCGGCACTCTGAAACTCGGAACTTGGCTGGTGGGAAGACTGCTTCTTAACAAGAAAAGCAGGGCGGGGAGGAGGCTGCGGGCTGGGGCGGTAGCTGCGTCCCAACTCCGAGCCCGCGAAGAGGATGAGGAGGAAGGTGCCACTGTGGCCGCAGCCGCAGAACTCCAGGGTCTGGCCGCCGCTGAGCCCGGCACGGAAAAAGCTCATCACTCCTCAGCACCCTCCCTTGCCCACACCCTGGCACCCAGAAGTCTTTCAACCATTTTTAAAAATATATTTGGGTGGGGCCCAAGCGACCACCGGCCCACAGCCAGAAAGCTGTGCGCAGATGCAGCGGGGCCCAGAGATCGGCCCTGCACCGGGACACCCCCGGCTCCAGCAGATGGCGATTACGGCCAGCCTGTGCTCCTGCAGGAAGAGGTGTCCCGGCCCCAGGAAGCAGATGAAGGAGATGTCGGCCAAGGACCTGGAAGAGTCGCAGGGTGGCAAGGCTGCCGAGGTGCTCTTGGCCACAGAGCTCAGGGTTCAGTTGGTACAGAAGGAGCAGGAGCTGGCCAGAGCCAAAGAGGCCTTACGGGGAGAACCAAGAAGGTGGGAAAGCGAGTGGCAGCATGTGGCCAGTGCTCTGAGAGTCAGAGCTTGGCCGGCAGGAAGACTGCTTCTTGACAAGAAAAGCAGGGCCGGGCGTGGTGGCAAACACTTGTAATCCCATTACTTGGGAGGCTCAGACCGGAGGATCTGGGTTCACGGTCAGCCTCAGCTACTTAGTGAGGCCCTCCACTACTTAGTGAGACCCTGTTTCAATATAAAGAACAAAAAATAGGGCTGGGGAAGTAGCTTGGAGGTAGAATGCCCTGTGTTCAATCTCCAGTACTGCAAAAAAAAAAAAAAAAAAAGGAAAAGCAGGACAGCCAAACTCAACAAAATAATGAGAGCCAAAGTGCAGCAGATTGTGAGTCAGTAGAAGGAGTGGAGGGAGGTAGGGAGCTCAAAGCATCTCACCTGGTAAGCGGAGAGCAGAGACAAAGGCGCCGTCTTGGATGAGCCACACCAACACCGTGGCTCCCGGAATCCTTCAGCAAAGAAACAGCTGATTCTTATGAAACCAGCGATGATAACCCACCATCGAAAGCAGTCGACATCGGACCATGATGAAGCCCAAGTTGAACCAAATCCACACCAACAATGGCAGCAACTGCAAAAGGTGGGACGTGAACCATAGCCCCCACAAAGAAAGCAATGCAGCCAGGCACAGGAGCACCCCAACACTGAGAAAAAGAGCGGGTGAAACATGGCCCCCCCTGGAGTAGCCTAGCACTGGCGCAGAACACCATAGCATTGAGGACCTGGATGAATATGGCATGCCCCCTCTGGAGCAGCTCAGCAACGAGAATGCGGGGCCACGCCTACACGACAACTCCCGGAGACCAACAGCAAAGAGACAGCAGACACTTGCAATACCAGTAACTATAGACCACCATTGAAACTGATCAACTCTGGAACATAATGAAGCCCAAGTCAATCCAGACCCACACCTACAATGACCATGGTTTCAAGGGGTGGGCCGTGAGCCTCTGCTCCTGCAACGAGTGCAATGAGGAGAGACAAAGAAGAGATGGCCATACACAGGAGCAGCCCAGCTCTGAGAACATGAGCCGGCAAGCCACGGCCCCCCATGAGCAGCCCAACACCATCATGGAACACTCCAGAACCGAGGACATAGGTAGATGAGATATGGGTCCCTCCCCAGCGGCCCAGCACTGAGAGCACGGGCAGGTCAGCCCCCAGCCTGCCCCCAGAGATCCCCACCCCGCACTGGGGATGCAGGATGGGCAAACCTTCGGCCCCATCGCTAGAGACCCCTGGTGCTGGGGACGCAGGGCAGGCAAGCCCTCAGCCCCACCCCCGGAAACCTCCCCAGGCTGGGGACAAGGGGTGGGTGAGCCCTTGTTCCCGCCCCCGGAAACACCCTGGCACTGGGGACACGGGGTGGGTGAGCCCTTGGCCCTGCCCCCAGAGATACCCTCTCCCCAGCGCCGGGGGATTCAGGAAGGGCGAGCCCTCGGCCCCGCCCCCAGAGACCCCCAGCACTGGGGACGCGGGGAGGGTGAGCCCTCAGTCCCACCCCCGGAGAACCCCTCTCCCGGCGTTGGGGACACGGGGCGTGTAAGCCCTTGGCTCTGCCCCCTGGAGAACCCCCAGCGCTGGAGACATGGGGCGGGTAAGCCCTCGGCCCTGCCCCCAGAGAACCCCTTCCCCCGGTGCTGTGAACACGGGGCGGGTGAGCCCTTGGCCCTCCCCCCGACACTCCCTGGCATTGGGGATGCAGGGCGGGGCGAACCCTCGGCCCCGCCCCTGGAGAACCCCTCCCCTCGGCGCTGAGGATGCGGGGTGGGTGAGCCCTTGGCCCCGTCCCCAGAGAACCCCTCACCCTGGCACTGGGGACGCGAGGCGGGTGAGCCCCCGGCCCTGCCCCAGAGTACCCCAGTTCTGAGGTCAGGGGAGAATGAGCCATGACCCTGCAGAGGAGAGACCACAGACAAAGAAAACCTCAGATGAGCGAAGAAGGTGAACTAACTGGAGGAGACGGGAAGGAAGGAGAGGGAAACAAACTGGAGCACAGGATGGACTTACACAAAGATATCAAAGTCAACTACTATGCTGAAAACGGGAAGGAGGGAGGAGGGAGGCAGGGGGGTGGGAATTGGGGAGGGCTAATTGACCGATGAGTGCATGTATATATATATATGTCAACCACCCTGAAATCCTTCAAGATGTATGATTGCAATGCACTAATAAAATTTTAAAAAATAGATAAATAAAAAATCACTTAAAAATTAAGTTAGTTTACTGTTAAAGGAGAGTAGCAGTTTTTAAAATGTTCTAAAAGGTATATTTGATGACTTGACAATCAGTAGGTTTTCTACTTATAAACCTGACTCAAAAGGTTCTTACAGTGCACAGAGAAAAGATCAGTTTTGTCTTTTTTTTAAAGCCTTTTACAAATACAAAGCAAAAAAGTAATGTTTTCTTGTCAGCCATCAAGCATTAAAACAAATATTCTATTCTCCATGCCTAGTTTAGGCAGCAGAGGTAAAAAATTTTCCATTAAAATTTTGCAGCCACTGTTGAATAGGGGTAACTGAAGCTGCAGAAACTGAAACTGTGAATGCAGGGGGCCTCCTGTATCCCACAGTCCCTCCTGATGTCTTCTTACTCTGTTCTTACTGGACTCTCACTCTAGAGAGTGCGTTCTTTGACAATTGCTGGAGAATGGTAAGATGCAGTACATTGAAAATGATCCTCATTTCTGTCACACACTTCTTAATTGAAATCATCCTAACACGAGCCCGCATGTTACATTTCTGTCACTAGGCTTCATCTTTAATAGAAACGTGTATTAATACAGGGAAATACAGGAAGCCCTTCAGGGTTTGTGGTACCTGGGTTAGCCATTAGAGGCAGATTTCCTGTTGCTTGGCACACAGGTAGAGGAGAATGGGGAATTATTTTATAAAGGAACAAAAGACCTATTTTCAAGGAAATAGATTTTAGGAAAATTGAGGCTCCAGAATCTGATTCTCATACCATTTCTGATGTTCTATAGCTTCTGGGAAAGTCTGCATTGGCCTCTACCTGAAGACAACAAATCTCTGTTATGAGAGTCAGAGAATGAGAACTTGCACAGTGATTTTGTAAGCTACCTTGTATAACTACTCGAAGCTCCTCCCAAGTCCCCCTTCCATAATGATTTATAGTCCATTAAAAAAGAGTCCAGGGGATTTGCTTCAGAATTTCTCAGGTAAGCCGGGTGTGGTGGCAGACGCCTGTAATCCCAGTACTTGGGAGGCTGAGACAGGAGGATTGTAGGTTCGCAGCTAGCCTCAGCTACTTAATGAGGCCCTCCGCAACTTAGTGAGACCCTGTTTCAAAATAAAAAAATAGGGCTAGGGGTGTAGCTCAGAGGTAAAATGCCCCTGGGGGGTTCAATCCCCAGTACCAAAAAAAAGAAAAGAATTTCTCAGGTAACTTTTAGCCTTGTGCCTAGAATGTTCTAAGCCAAACAAGTTTCTCTGTTACTCCTGTCTTTATCTGTATCTTTAGCTGACTCCATGCAGAGGGAACACTAGACCACAGCAGAGAAATCTAACAATTAGGTGGAGCCACAGCAACAGGAAGAAAACCAATAGGCTTGGTGAGTCGTAGGCCTTTGAAGAGAATGAGGACTCAAAAGATGTTTACCTTGTGGTGGTGTATTGTATACTTCAAACTAGCTAGAAGAGAGGATTTTGAATGTTCTTATCACAAAGAAAGAATAAATCTTTGAGGTGATGTGTATGCTAAGTACCCTGATTTGATCACTATACAATGTATACATGTATTGAGACATCACATTTACTCCATAAATATACATAAGTATTATATATCAATTAAAAATAAAATGTAATTTTAAAAAAGTTTGTTACTCATTCAAATTCGATTTTTATATTGAATCTTTATTATTAGTTTTAGGCTAAGTAGCATGAGACCTTGGCCAAATTAAGCTAAAAATTGGGTTAGGCCTAACTTTGGCAGCAAACAAAAATTAATAAAAATAGAAAGAAGCCCAGAACTGACTGTTTTTGCATACTCAAGAAGGAGACCAAAACTGGTTTCTCTTCTTGAATCAAGTCTAAGCTCAGATTAGGGCTGACAAACTTAAAGGGCAAGAGACCAATACCAGGGACAGTGGGGTCAACAAATCCATTTTGCCAGATTCCTAGTTTCCTTTTAGTAAGTATCTTGAGATGTAGCCACATGTCTACAAAGCCCTTTTTGAATCTGTTTACATTTTAGATCCTTTGTAGTAATACACAATGTTTCCTTTTATCCCCCTACAATCCCTTCTTTTATACAGCAGGGATGGTCCTTATCTCTGCTGTTCTGGATAGAGAGCTTTTCTGGAGCTTTTCTGGAGCTTTTCCAGTCCCTTTATGTCTTCCTTGAGGTCTGTGTTGACAAGCACATGGCCCTCCAGATGCCTCTGCCGCTGACTTCGAGAAAGAGAACTTGTGCTGTGTCTGTTTTTAAGTTATTGCTATGTTCTGGTGTATGATGTTCAAAATATCCACATTGATTGCAAGAAAAATATCCTGCAAGAAACTGGCTGAGATGAAAAGTAGTTTTCGTTATCAGGACAGCTGTGTGACTGCTGTCAGACTTTACGGGACAACACAGGATACCACGTAGAGGTGAAGTAGTCTGCAAGGCAGAATCACAGAGAAGGAGGCAATGCACCATTATTGAGCTCAGTGAATTATTCTTAGTAATTTACCCTGTAAATTTAGGACATAGCAGTATGTAGGCTCTCCATAATTAGGGGAAACTAAGAAGCCAGAAAGCAAAGCAACCTTTCCGACATCATGCAGTTGTTAAGTGGCAGAGCAAAAATTCAAATCCAGGTATGTTTTATACCCAGCCATATTCTGCTCTTTACATCAGTCAACAAAATTTGTTGATAGCCTGCTATGTGCCTCACACCCTGCTAGGCAAGTAAGACAAAATCCTTGTCTTGAAGGATATTAGAGTCCACTCAAAAGAGGCAGATGCATAAACACATAAATGCAGTAAAATAGTTGTGTGTGAGTTCTTGACTTTGAATTGACTTTGAACACATGTATGTTCTTGACTTTGAATTCCCTATCATAGTTTGAAATAGATGGATAGAGAAAACATTATTCTGGAGGATTTTAGGTTCATGACAAGTCAGCCGGAAGGGAAGTTAAGTGTGACATACGGGTTTATGAGAGTCCTTAGTACTTGTTCCCCTTCACCCTTGGTCCACCAACTCCAGAGCTTCAGGGGGACCTAGAAATACCTATGCTTGGGAAGGAATGAAAGCTGCTTATCAAATGCTATGTTCAGTTAAATAAGCAGCCCCTGCTACTGCTAACCGTCAACACAGAAGTCAGTACCATCTGACCTATCTAGGAAAAGTTCTTTTCTTACTCCTTATTTTGAAATCTTCACCTTTTCCTCTTTCACCTTTACTGTAGAATAGTGTATGATTAACTTTTATGTCCCTTACAACCCCACACAGATTCTCCATAAATGCTAATCATTGCTACATCAGCTGGGACAGATGGGACAGAGCTCAACGACAACTGTGACATATAATGACAATTATCCTGAGGTCCAGGAAAGTCTGGACTGACACCTAGTCCCACAAGCATGGTTGGCCATTCATCGCTATTTAGATAATGATATTCTACACTTATCACACTATTCACCTATATAATCCCACTTTACAAAACTTCCATCACTACACTACACAGAATATTTATTAAAAGAATGAATGCATGAAGACTTGATTTATTTTCAGTATATTCTCAGATGATATCCAAGAATTACAAAATGTTTATTTGTTAGCAAACCTTTGTAATGGGAAACTGAGAAAAGCTGGATCTTTCTCTAAAATAATGAAAATAATAATACTTACCATCGATGGGCACTGCCCTGTGCCAGGAACCTGGCATTTGTTGTTTGTATAACTTTCATCGCAGCCCTAGGAAGTGGGTAACAATATTACTCCCATTTTACCCATGAGAATGATGAGGCTTTCAGGGATTAATCATTTACTCAAAGTCACATAGCTAATAACTGGGTGGAGCCTTGTTTCAAAATCAGGTCTGCTCCTCTGCAAAATCTGTCATTACTGAGAAACAAGCCATGTACTTTCCCCAACCTTGTTAATTTCTGTGAAGAAAACTTCATTCTTTCTGTAGAAAGAAGATCCAGAGATTAAATTATAGATCAAATATTTCTTCTACTATGTAAAATTCAATCATTTTAGGATGATGACCCTTTGAAAGGATAATTTTAACGTGTTTTATTGGTGCATTATAGTCTCACATCATAATGTAGATCATGTTGACAGTGACATACATGCACACAGCACTTGCCCCCCCCC
>PVJS01029463.1:0-24752 GCA_004027185.1 Glis glis
AAACCGGGTCTCATGAAGTTGCGGAGGGCCTCACTAGGTAGAGAGAGAGAGAGAGAGAGAGAGAGAGCTGAGGCTGGCCGCGAACCCAGATCCTCCGGTCTCCGCCTCCCAAAGTACTGGGATTACAAGCGTGCCCCACCACGCCCGGCCCTGGGCACTTCTTTAAAGAGAAGTTTCAGAAGGACTGGAAAAGTACAGATCACTGAGGAACACAGTTCTCTGGGTCCAGTTCCTGCTGCATCTCTTGCCCTGTCAGACATCAGCAGCCACACAAAGCAGCTCACCAGCATGGACTTGGCCTACTTTAGACTGATTCCTGCTTGGAAATTACAGATATGATGAGAAGTCTTGTGGTTCACAGAACAAAAACTAATCAGAAGAGGATAAACACTTCATAAAAATATATAGGTAGAAATAATTTTGAGGTTATTAAAAGCACAATCAATTATTAACAAAAATAGGTATTAAATATGCACACTACCATCTAATTTGTATGAACTGGGTCAATGAATAAGATCATTTTATAAAAAATATAAGATCATGCCGGGCGTGGTGGCGCACGCTTGTAATCCCAGTACTTTGGGAGGCAGAGACCGGAGGATCCGGGTTCACGGCCAGCCTCAGCTCTCTTTCTCTCTCTCTCTCTGTCTCTCTCTCTCTCTACTTAGTGAGGCCCTCCACAACTTTGTGAGACCCAATTTCAAAATAAAGTATAAAAAAAGATCATTTTATAAAAAATCTCATTTTACAGAAAGAAATAGAAAAATTATACTAAATTCCAGGGGGAAATTATTTATTAGAATAACAATGGGCAAGAAGATTCCTAAATTCTGCATAATCTGTTTTATTGATAAATCACAAAACACTATATACTGTAAAAAGTGTGTAGAAGGAGAAGCATTATTTAAGTTTTTACCAGTTACTTTTTCACCAAATGATATCTATCAAATTGATTACAAAATGTCAACATTCTGTTTGTCAAATTGATGCAAAATGCTGACATTTTGTATGCATTAAATTTTGCATAGAAAAACAAGACTTACCTCATGAAAATCATTTCTGCTACTTCATATTTATAAATTTAATCAAAGATTATAAATTAAGTCCAGAAATATCTTTGAGGTTGAGCCCAGAAACATTTCAGAAACTATTATATATAAGATCTCACTGAATCTAGCACCACAGGAGAACACAAAAGCAACTTAGTCTTTGTTCTTTATGTGACTTATTAATTTTAAAAAGTAATTAGAGAATTTTAGAGTTAGGCTTTTGAAAGCATACAAATTGGCTTTCTTTGGATGCAATCTTCTTCTGGAGGATTGTAAAGCACAAAAATTGGCAGACATACTTTGAATGTATTAAAGATACATAAGCAATATTTCTTTCCAACTCTGGGAAAATTGGAGAGACTGAAAACAAAGAAAATGATTATGCTTTACTACAAAAAATTGATTATGTGAAACAATGGATCTGTTCATGATTGAGAGCATCTCATGACCTCCATGTCTCTCTCACACACACCCCTCAAAGCAGAGGCACTCTCCCACATATTTAATTATCACACTAATACTAGGAAATGCTCACAAGTAATTTAAACTTAAAATTTATATAAAGAATGTTTCCAAAACAGGAGATTCAAATGAAAAGAGTACCATTAACTTGAAGTATCAGAAAAATATAATAATTCCCCTCCTTTGTGATGATCACCACCACACAAATCTCAGAAGAGCCAACATGGAGATTACATGAACACCGGACACCCTCTAGAGAGATCTTTCCCAAGCACTATACTCTGCTTGTTTTATGCCACTTTTACTGAAACATGGCCTTTGTTTGCATATTCTATTTAGGAATCACTCAAATTCGTTTTATTTCAAGGTTAGTCATTTCAGCTTTCAGTATGACCTGGAACATAATTCAAGTATGCATGTTTACAGTTACACATGTGTGATATGAAGCTTTCTTTACAAGACAATCTGGGTTACGTTATTTCCTGCAAAATGCCAACATTCATTTACAGTAATGTATTTCTTTTTAGCTCTGTTTTATTTTTGTATAATATTTTAAGGATTGCTGTAATGTATAATTTCATTGGAATTTAAGGTATACAAATTTCCTGTCCAAAATATTCCCCTACAAAGATATCTTTAAAATTATTTGAAATTGATATAATAAAAGTATGTTTTCCTCTGGGGGGAATAAAGGCTATCTTGTACAACTACATACCTTACATACCAGAAAATATGCCATATCTTCAAAATTCTCTGTGACAGCATATATGTGCTTATTAAGAAAGAAGGAATGAGAGAGAGAGAGGGAGAAGGGAAGAGAGAGAGAACACAGATGAACTCCTAGAACAAGAATCAACAATATCCAATCCTTGGATTCCTATTATGTTTACATACATATTTCACTAAACAGCATGGAATAGTATCAAACATAGTTGTTAGGGTCATGTTAGTGCTTCTATTTGTTTGTTTCTTCTCATTTCTGCCACTTCAATTAGGTTCTAAGCAAACACTTTGCTAATTTTGCGACTGGGAGCCAAATATTATCAATTAGCATTGAGAAATCTTACAGAAGTAGCTTATAAATCCCTCTTGATTTATTGTACTCAGAGCTTTGCCTAGAGAATATTAGGTTTCTATTGACCCCTTTTCTGATTGTTGTTTTTTATTATCCTCCATGAATATATATTTCCCCTTTATTCATGTAAACCAGTGGTTCTCAACTTCAGTATTTGTCAGGATCATCTAGAGGGCCTGCTGAGTAAGAGCTTGCTGGGCCCCACTCACTCCTAGACCTTCTGATTCAGGTAAGGAATGGAATATGAGAGTCCACCTTTATAACAAGCTCGCACATGGTGCAGCTGGTAAAGACCACACTTCAGAACTGCTGATTTAAGGGAATATCTTGAAATACTAGAAAGATATTTTTCTAGGATTCCACAGAAAGCCAATGCCATTTATGATCCACTTAACATTTGATATATTACTTAACTGTGCTTTCCTCATTTCTTTATCTATTATTATGGCAAGCAGTGGGGATGACTTCTTTGACAAGAGTTAGAGCTGCAGAGAAAGAAATGCAGAATGAAAATCCAAAGGTAGCTCAAAAAAAAAAAGAAACAATAGGACCAGAAGACAGATTATAAATATGGGCCATGAAGGAAGAATAGGACAAGAAAGTGAACTTGAAAGGATAACTCCTGAAAAGCAGCCAGAAATGAACTCAGCAAAAATGCAAATGCATGGGGTGGGATGGGATACCTACTCCTACCTTCAGGAGAGTCTCAGAAAAAGAGAAGCTGGCCCCTTCCTGAGGTGCACCCCAGCCTTTCCCTTCTTGCTCTGTATTTCTTCTAGATTGAAGGCCCCTGACCACCTGTGATTCCTTTGTTACCCTCTTCCTTCTGTATTTCCCCCTTTTCTCTTTTTGCTAATTCCTTCCCAACTATTAGTGTGCTGTCCACTTGTACTCTCTTCACTCCTCAACTACCAACTTTTTTTATTCCTTTCACAGAAGTTCCTCAACAATAAATAAATAAATAAATAAAAATAAAGGATCTATAACCCTTGCTAGTCATATAGTCATGCTCATAACAGCAACATCTATATCACCTGGAAGCTTATCAGAAATGCAGAATCCAGTCCTATCCCATTTACCCAGTTTTTCTGATTTCCTACTTGCTTTAATAATGAGATTGATATTATACTATATGTTTTCCCATCCTAAAGTCCAGAGCTGTCTACCTGGATTATATTCACAGAATATTAAATTGATTCTAAAAACTAACTTTTATGATATCTAGGACCCAAATGTTAAATCATATACCTCATGGTATATATATATATTTCTAAGACCATCTTAAAATTCAAAAACAGTTAAACAGCAGGACATTTAAAAAACACAAAACTGGGCTGCACATAATTCCAGTACTTGGGAGGCAGAGAAAAGAGGATCACAGGTTTGAGGCTAGCCTCAGTAACTTAGAGAGACTCTGTTTCAAAATAAAAAATAAAAAGCGCTGAGGGTGTAGCTTTTGTACTGCCCCTGGGTTCATTTTGCAGTACAAATAATAAAATAATATAAAATAAAATATAAAACATAGACAAAGCCTACTAAAAACTAAATATAATCCTGAATATAGGTACAATAGTTCAGTGATAGAGTGTTAGCTTAGAATGCATGAGGTCATGAGTTCAATCCCCAGCACCTGCTAGACACAAAATAACAACTAAAAAAAATTTGCTACAGGCTAAACTAACCAAAATGATGATGATAATTATGATGATGATCATGATCATGATGATTATGATGATAATTGAGCAAACACCTAGGAGTACAAAAGTATTTTGAATAGTTTTAGCTTTTGTTTCAGAATGATAGGAAGCTAACATTGCCATTCTTCATCTGTTCTGTTTTGGTTAAACTAAGGTTGAGTGCACGGCTCCCTCAAAGATAGGAGCCCTGAGACTCATTCTTCTTTAGTGGGTCTCTTTCCCTAGGATGCTGAATCTTGCTTTCCATATCCTCCCTCCATTGCTGCAGGGGCTTAACCAATCCCCAGAAACTACAAATTAGCAAGACTCTATTTTTTCCAAATATTAACACTTACACCATGTCTAAACATATTTATTCAACAAATATTTACTGACCACTCCCTCTGTGAAAGGAATTGTGTTAACCATAGGAATACAGTGGTGTTGGAAATAGACACAATTCCTGCAAGAATAGAGTTTAGGTCCCACAGGGAAGATAGACTCCTTAAATAATTGTAATTTAGCCTGTATATGTTATGAAAAATACAGAATATTATAAGGACCTATAGCAGGGGAATCTAATCTAGTTTAGGGAGGAAGTAAGAAAAGGCAGAGGGGACACACTACATCAGAAAAAAGAATAGTGCACAGCCAGACAAAAAGGAGGGGAAGAACATATCCTACAGAGAGAAACAATATGTGCAAAACCCTAGGGCTGAATAAGAATAAAACAGAGTCAAGTAAGTGAAAGAAATTTAGTATGTCACAGTGCAGAATGTGAAGGAACAGTGGTAAGACATTGGGTTGGAGAGGTAAGCAAGCACCAAATTCTGAAGAAGTTTGTAGTTAAGCTTAAGGTTTTTGGTTTCATCCTAAAGTAAATGAAGAGACTTGAGACTGGGCTACAATCTAGACTGGAAAGTGGAAAGTTTACAATTAAAGACATGTACTTGAATTGGGATAAATGAAGAAGACCAAAATAAATGTAGTCTAATTGGGATAAAGTAGGCAAAACCATTCCCATCACAAGTAGAGAGAAGTAGAGAGATTTCACAGATACACAGAAAATGGATTCATGTAACTGAGAGATTATCTGGACTAGAGCCCAGCTTTGGCAAAGAAGGTGGTTGTATCAGATAATCAGATTCAGAGCCCTGTACCAGTAAGAAACTTGGGATGTGTTAGGGTTTGATTATGGCATGTCCCCTAGAAAAGTTCATGTGTTGGCAATATAACAATGCTCAGAGGTGAATTAACTGAATCATGAGAGATCTAACCTCATCAGTGAATTAACCATTTGATGCATTAATAATTTGAATGGATTTACTAGGTGGTAACTCTAGACAGGTAAGGTATGGTTGGAGAAGGCAAGTCACTGGGGGTGCACCCTTGAGAGCCATGTCTATCCCTGATCCTGTCTCTTTCTGCTTCCCTGCTGCCAAGAGCTGAGCAGCTATCCTCTACCACACTCCGCCGCCATGATGTTTCTGCCTTGGAGCCAGCCAACCATGGAGTGAACCTCTGAAACCATGAGCCAAAATAAACCTTTCCTCCTCTGCTGTTGGGGGCCATCTTAGCTCACGCAATGAAGTTACCACTTTGGACCACCTTAACCATGTACACAGTACATGCTCAGTGGAAATTGTCCATACACAGACAAGCTTCCTTGGACCGGATGGGATGGAAAGGTGGACATTGATGACCTCCTATTCTCCCTGAACCGTTCACCTTGCCACTCCCTGGTCTTTACTTATGATTGCCACTCCCTGGTTTTAACTTGTGATCTTCTTCCCATTTGCTTTGTTTGAAGCCTTAATATAACAAGAGCCCTGGCTACAGAAGGCAGGAGAATTTGTCATCTCTATCTCCTCCCTGACCCGCCAATTATTAAATTCTCTCCAAATTATTATATCAGACCTCATGTTATTTTCATGCAAGAAGATGATTGATCAGGAAGCTGCCTGGTGCAGCGACCTTCCATGGCAGGAACCACGGAATAGTTTTTAGGGAGCTGCCTAAAGCAGCAACCTTCTGTGGTGGTGTGATAGTTGGTCTGGTTTGTCAACCTGACTCACCCCAGATCATGTGACTTTGGTTGTGTAACAGAGGATTGAACCGGAAGTCCTGCCCTAAATGTGGGTAGCAGAGTTCTGATAGGTGCAGGATTTAGATAAAAAGAAGGAGAAAGCTGCGTAGAGCTGAGCTGCGACTCTTCCTGAGGAGAACGCTTCTGCCCTTGTTTGAGATCGACAGTCTCCAACTTCGCCGTTTCCCTGAAGAACTTCTTGATCTTCTGCTCTCGTCATATCTTGGGCTGGACTGAATTGGTGGTTGCTTCAATCCTGGGGCTCCGGCTCTTAGACCACTTGACCAGCTGCTGATTCCTCTGACTCTTCACATGCAGTCGAAATTCAGGACTACATTGTGAGTTGATCTAATTAATCCTTTCTTTCCCCTTTTCCTTTCTTCATTCTGTGAATTCTGTTGATCTAGTAAACCGTGACCGATACAAGCGGGACTACAGAGCAAGCAGCGTCTGCCAGGTCTTATCAGATATTTTGGTCACAATGACAAAAATCTAATTAATGCAGAATGAATGATGGTTTCTATTGGGAACACTGCATATTGTGGAATCCCAACACCTAAGCCCCTGTGAAGCTGTGTTGCTTCTTTGAGACACAGTCCCTTGTGCAAGTGCCTCTTTGGACCTTCTAATTCCTTATCTCTATACACCATTCCACCCCAAGACAGGCCCTGTTACGATAATTAAGATGTTCACATTCCTAAATTATTGCCTTAGCATTATCAAAACCATTTGATGTGCTGAGACGTTTTAGCCTTAATTTTAATTTCTTAGTATGCTGATGGTCTCTAACATCAGAAAATTAAATTTTTATGAAATGAGTAAAACATGTCTAATATAGAAATATAAAATTATTTATTTTTATTATTGTAGAGGCTTTCATTAGAATCTCTACTAAATTAAAGATACAGTCTATGAGGTTTATGTATATTATCCACGAATGCTTTAATTCAGCGACAATTTTAGGCAAATTTCCATCATCATTACATTTGACAATTTATGTTATGAAAGCTTATATGAAACAGAAGAAAATGCTGTGATTTCATTCTCCATGCTCTTTCAGTATCTATAAAATAGTGAAATACCAATTTATGAATGTTGAGCTCCACAGCTGTGTCTATAAGGCAGTTATTTGCAATGTTTCCTAGTATGTGGCCCAGCAAAGGATGAGGAGAACAAAGAGATGGGGCCAAAGCTGAATGAGATGTGACCAGGAAAATGTCCATCAGGAAATTAAGGCAAGCTTCACCCTGGGTCTAGCTTGGTACACGTGGTGCTATGACAATATCCAGCTCCTGTTCTGTCCCCTGGTTGCCACTAGTTTACCCCAAACCCTTTTCCTGAATCCAGGCTTACTCAAGATGAGAACCAGGACATGGGGAGATAACAGAGCACTGAGGATTTAACTGTCAGGTCACAAGGCAGTAAAGGGATGGGGGAAACACACATAAGAATTGTTAGCTACAAGGGCTGGGGTGCTCCCAAAGCCACCTATTGGGTTAGTTGTTTCCCAGGATCCAAAACCTAGAAGAACTCATTCAACCATAACTAGCTGTAACTCTCCATGCTGCACCCCACTACCACCCCAAGTACTCTAGACAAGTGTCCTGCACTCAGTGAACATTTACTAAATAAAAATGTAAATCAAGACATTAATTTGGTTTGTTTTTCTCTTACCTTCTTTTCACTCTTGCCAATTACTTGCTCACCCAGTAGCCTAACTATCATTTTTATGAAGACATTAAGAACTTCAAATTATAGGGGAAAACAGCACACACCTGATATTATATCTACTTCCCTCCTGTGAGTGCCAAATTACTGTGTAACTGACCTAGCAACTGTCCAGATCCCCCCCTCCCCTCCACACACACATGCATTCAAAATTTAATCCTAACTCTGCTCATTGAAGTTCAGGAAATTGTTCCCACTAATGAAGCCATGATCCTGTCATCCCACCCCCTTCAAGACCTAGTCTACATCGAGGGTAAGGACAGCACTAATGCCTTCCTGGCTAGTGTCTATGCTTGAAGTCCCCTTCACCAATCTATTCAGCCCTAGATTAAGTCCTTGCCAACATCATGAGGCCATCTTAAACAGAAAGCTCTTCTAGATTAAAGAACATAGTTTTTCTCTCTCATTTTCTCCCCAAAGATCAGAAAGTTCAGAGAGAAAGTACCACTCTGATTTGTTCATTTATGACCCTCACCTCTTCCCTACTACTTAAGTTTGAGGTGCTCAGAAATAAAGTAGATTGTTACCTGGTAACATTTAAACTACTGTCTACCTTTTAAAAATTCCTGGCTACTGAACAATGACACCAACAAGGATCCAGACTCTTCTCATCCTCCTGGTTCACCATTTAGCATTAATTTTTCAATATGGCTTCAAAGTTGCAAAATGCCTACCACAGTTCCAGGCAGCAATCATTACAGGAAATAAGAAGCTGAGGTAAAATGCTTAATACTACTCTCTTTCATGGTCTTCTATCTATTCATCCAAATAGGGAAATCCTGATCAAAAGCTCAGAAGATTGCTTTTGTTTTCACTGACCATAATTAGGCTCCTGACCAGTAGAACAAAACTGGTAAAACAGGTCTAAGCTTTATATTAACCCATTAGGCATGAACACATTTCTGCCCAAATAAAATCGGAGTGCTCTAGAAACAAGGGAGTTACCTTATTGATTTGATAATCACGTATGTCAATCATCACCAAAAAGTTTTTGAGAAATGTGTCACTGGATAAGTTCCTGGGATTCCCTTGCTACCTCCCTCCCTCCTTCCATTCTTCCCTCCCTTCTTCCTTACTTTCTTCCTCCCTCAATCCTCTTTTCTCTCCTTCTTTCTTCAATTTACCAGTAAACATTTACTGCATTATTACTAAAAATGTGGTATAATTCTAAAATAAAGTTCTATTGCCCCTTCTCTGTATAGTCTGATCCCATAACCAATATAATAAAGAAGTATACTTCTCTTTAAGAAGTTGTAGAAAAATAAATCAGAATAAAGAAATAGCTGAGTCCAGAAATGTTGTATAAACCATATCGTACTTCCTTATTTGTTTACTTGGCCATTTCAGCTCTGCTTTATTTAATTCTGGACTGCTCAGTTGCTTCAATGGAGACTTGATGCTACAAATTAAGTTCCTCAGCCTCTCAATCTGTCAAGAAGCATTCAATTCAACATTTGCTGAGAGTCTGCTATCTCTAAACACTCAAGAACAGCCATACATATAAACCAACCCTGAACATTTCAGAAAGAGTTAACAGTATAAATACACCTATAATGTAGTTTTGGTTTTTCAGGAATGGAGATTTTTTAGAGCAGGGCATGTCAGCCTTTCAAATTACACATCTTTAAATAATTACTATGTTCTTCTTTTATTTTACTATCGATCTAATACCCCCTTTTCTTACATTTTTCTCTTCCCTTAAATGGTTACTTCATTTATCTGAATCTATCCACTTATTCCTCTTTTTTGAAGTTTAAGCTAACAGATGGAGAGACATATTACTTCTAAACATCTGTGCTGAAATGCTTTACCTGCAACTCCTGCTGCGAGTAAAGCTGATTTTAATTATATGATTTTTGAAAATTTTTCTCACAGGCACTGTAAGTGAAAGTGTTCAGTATAAAAACAAGTTATCACCCAGGCTCTTATTGTTTGTTCGGCACACTCATGTTACAAACAAGTCAAATGCACACCACATCAATGTTATAAATGAACAGACCTTTGATGACAAATAGTTTTGATATCATGGATGTTTATGATAGTCACAGTTTAGGATTACTAGAAATTTTTATCATTATATTAACTATAGAGGAAAAATTATGTTTGCTATTCATTCACTGGGTATACTCAAAATCTCATTAACAAGGACTCTAGAGAGACTAAGATGTGGCTACAAATTAATTGTGTAACATTCTTTTTACTTATACAATAATGAGATTTTAGTAACACCTGGGCATTACGTCATCCGTTTTTCTGATAATTCCCCAAATTAAAGTTAATGAGTCCCCAACTACCGACTACATGTGTGTGTACACTACACTGGTGCAACCCTAACTTGTGCACCCCTGCTATGTGCACCCTAATGTGTACACTACACCTGTGCACCCCTATTATGTAATATGATGCCTCCTCTTCCTCTGCTCACCCCTGGATATTGGAATCTGCAAGCACCTCCAACTTCACAGCTCAGTTTTCCTTGTGAGTCTCATCCACACCTATAACTTCAACTAATAAGTAAATGCCAAAACATCATAAATCTGTGTCTACAATTCAGGCTTGCTCATTCCATCTGAGTATTCAGATCATACTCCCACCTTCCTTTTAGGTAATACCAACATATTGCAGAGATTAGCCTACACTTGAACATGGATTCAACCTTTTATACTATATGCTTATTCATGTGTTCACTATCTAGATTCAAAGTATCACAATCAATTTAATCAACTAGGCTGGAAACCTCAATTATCCTAAATACCTCTATCTCCCTTAACCACTCTCTGAACTCATTCAAAATGTCTGATGTGCCTGCTCTGAAATCATTCATATACGCCTGTTCTTTAAGTCCTCACTATCATAGAGCCAATTCAACTCATCATTCTTCATATGGGCTGCCTTAGTCAGTTTTCTGTTGCCCTAACTCAATACTAAAGACTAGCTAATTTATGAAGAATAAAAGTTTATTCAGCTCACAGTTCTAGAGGCCCAAGGTCAAGGGGCCATATCTGGTGCGGGCCTTCTGGCTGGTGGGGATTCTCTACAGAGTCCAGAGTCCCAAAGCAGAACAGAGAATCACATGGAAAGTGGGGCACATAACCACAGATAGAGACTAACTTTTTATAAAAGACCCACTCTCAAAATGGCCCATTAATTCAGTAATCCAGTAATGAGGACAGAGCCCTCCTGATCGAATCACCTCTCAAAGTCCCACCTGGTCCCACCTCTGAACAACTCACAAAACGGAATAAATTTTAACATGGGTTTTAGTAGGAATGTTCAAATTATAGCTCGGACTTTGATAAAAGCTTTGAAAACTGGTTTCCCTGCTTGCATTCACTGCTTTAGCTAAAATATCCTCTACATTCCACACCATTCAACAAATATCCATCGAGTACCTTCTTAGGTGTCAGGTATTAGGCTGAGGCATTTAGTAAAAAGTGCTAGAAAAATCAAAGACCCCTCCTCAGTGAACTTAGACTCTAGTTCAGGAGATAAGGTAGCAATCCAGTGAATAAATAAATAAATAATCCATAGGGAAAGTCTATCTAAGGATTAACTAGTGGGGAATGTTTTTATACACACACACACACACACACACACACACACACACACACAGTGGTCAGGGAAGGCCTCACTGAGGAGATGTCATTTAGAATGACCTGCAGAGCCATGCAGTGGTGCCCAGCTGTAATCCCAGTACTTGGGGCTAAAAAAAGAGAATCATGGGTTCAGGGACAGCATTAGCAAGACCCTAAGAAATTTAGTGAGATTTTATTTAAACAATAACAACAACAATTAAAAAGGGTTGTAGGTATAGTTTGAAGGAAGAATGCTTTTGAGTTCAATCCTTAGTTTTAAAAAAAGACCTGCAGGAAGATATCAGCCACAGAAAGAGTCAAAAGAGGGTAACAGAGATCTGTGGCAAGGAAGAGACTTGATGGGATGAAAGGAAGGCCATAGTTGCTGGAGCCTTGTTTATAAGGGGGAGGGTTTGAGATGAGGTGGAAAGGTGAGTAGAGATGACATCACCTACAGCATTATGGCCCACTATCAGAAGATCAGAAGTCTGAATCTAACATGAAGCAAAATTAGAATCTAGGGAAGACCTGTATGCAGAGAAGTAAACTTTTTAGAATTTTGGTTCCCAATCACAAAGTAAATGTCAATCCTCTACTTCAGAAAAGTCCCAAGTCTCCTGGTAAATGAGGTGATCATGTTCCACTTTGCTCAAATGAATCCTGGTTTGCCCTTTTGTCCCAGTGTAATTATTAATAGACGCCCTCTTTGATTCTCAAAAGGGTCCTATAATTGAGTGGTCAACTTATTAATAAGTAATACAATAAAATATCCCGAAGGATGGCATTTAAGGCCCTGCTGAACCTTTTTCCAACTTACCTCTCCCTTTGTTCCCCAACACATTTCTAACAGGTGTTCTGGTCACTCTTAAACATAATGCTGGCAGTTTTTGAATGGGATATGTATTCTCCACTCCTGTGTATTTGCTCAAACTCCTGTCTCTTACTGGATGCTTTGCAACTATTTTATTGACAAGTAAAGAGATTTTTTTTTTTTGCGGTACCGGGGATTGAACGCAGGGGCGTTTTACCTCCATGCTACGCCCCCGGCCCTATTTTTTATACTTTATTTTGAAAACGGGTCTCACGAAGTTGCGGAGGGCCTCACTAAGGACAGAGAGAGAGAGAGAGAAAGAGAGAGAGAAAGAGGCAGGGAGAGAACTGAGGCTGGCCGTGAACCCGAATCCTCCGGTCTCCGCCTCCCAAAGTACTGGGATTATAAGCGTGCGCCACCACGCCCGGCTAAGTAAAGAGATTTTTGAGGAAGAGATCCCAGAAGCATTCCCAGACACCATCTAGAATGAATGGCTTTCTCTTCTGTGTATAGACAATCTCTATTATAATACTATAACAACTAAGTTAAGTATATATAGGTCTCTTTCCCTGCTAAAATGGAAAGTACTGCATGGTGTGAACAGTACCTCCTTTTATATGTTTCTGGATCTTCATCACTCACTGCATACCTGGGGCAGAGTTTCCACTTGATATATTATTGCTATGTGAAAGATTTGATATAAAAACAAAATAAAATACATAGTAAAACAATAAAAGTTGAACAATGAAATTTTAAAGTGAATTTTTCCAGTGAGCTTCAAACATTATTGCCCTTGTATATAGACCACTTCCATTTTCTTGACTTTATCTCAAGTCTAATGTAACCGCATTCATGTATACTTCTACCTCCCTGAAGATGTATGATTACAATGTTTCAATAAATAAATTAAAAAAGAAAGTAATAATAAACTTTTAATGAATAACTGGAAGTTAAAAAACAACAATCTTCATAGGGCAAGAAGAAGAAGAATTTAATTTTCAAGGAAATTAAGAAATTTCATGTTTTGTTAATAACTTTCTAAATAGTTGTGCAGCTGAAATATAATAGATTGATATATTACTGAAAAGTGATTTCATATACTCACCATTCTTAAATGATCCTGAACAAATTTTACTAAGAAAGAGTTTCTGACGTAATTGCAGAACTTCAGCTTCCAGGGCTTCAACTTTTGATCTCCACTTGGACTCCTGCTCAGACACCAGTGTTGCAAGGTGCTCTGTGTATTCTCTGCTGCTTTTGTCTGCTGGTTTTGATCGGATAATTGCCAAGGCCAGAGCCACCTTTGAAGTTCTCAAATACCAGGCTTGAATATCCATCCTGGCTTTTGTCCCTATCATTTAATAAGAGAAAAGTTATAGAAATTCCTTTTAACTTTTGCAATGTTTTTCACTTAGTCAAAATTGATTTTGCTGAGTAACGCTAATTAGTAAGTTTATAATACAACCAGAAACAGGAAAAAAAAATTCTCAAGAACTAAAAACAGTTTGAGAAAAATATGCAGAAGAGAAATGCATACATATGCATATTGAGTACATTAACATTCAAAATGGTAGGTTTAGACAACTTCTTGGGGTGGAAAAAATATACATTCATTAATTTAGTGGCTTCTAACCAGAGACACACAGCAGAATCATTGAGGGAACTTTGTAAATATGTGTGTGCCTGGTCTCATTCACCTAAAATTGGAAATCTAGGGGAGAACTAAGGTGTTCATATTTTGAAGACTCCACTGGATAATCAGAACCACTAAATTAAATCATCCACATAAAATTTAAGCCCTTCCTTTGTTCCAACCCATTCTGCTAAATATTAGAGTCCCTGACCCTCGACCCTGCATTCCTTAATGGACCTTTACCTGCTATCTCTGCTTCTAACCAGCCCCCTTCAATCTCCAATCTCCAATCAAATTGGAGAACAATCTTAAATATTTGCATCATTTAAGTTGTCTGCACTTTTAAAGATTTCCAATTGCCACCATAAGTATATTATTCCAAACCAACAATGTATCACAGTTTTATGATATGTATGTACTTAAGGGGACAACAAGGAAGACTGCTAATTTCATTGGTTTAATGTCATTGTCTCTACTAAAGTATAGGCCCCTTGTTGCTTCCTCCACACTTCATGGTATTACCACGGAGACTTTGCACATAAAATGTACTAAACAAAAAATTTTAATGAATAGTTAAAAGTACAGTAGGTTCTTTGTATATGCAAATTCCACATACATGAGCATATGTTCAACCAATCCCAGATCAAAATCATTTGAATGAAAAATTGCATCTGTACTGAACAAATATGGACTTTTTTTCTTACCATTATTCCCTAAATAATACCATGTAACAACCATTTACATAGCATTTACATTGTTTTAGGTATTAAAAGTAACCTACAGATTATTTAAAGTATATGGAAGGATATTCATAGACCATATGCAAATACTATGCCATTGCATAAAGGACTTGAGCATCCATAAATTTTTATATCAAGGGTAGGGAGGCTAGAACCAATCCCCCCAGGACACAGAGGGATACTCCACAGTGTTCCAGAAAATTCAGAATTTTGGGTTGCTACACCAATCCTACTAACATGATTTCAAATTTTCACCCCACATTTCATACTTTATTTCTTTCAATTTCTCAAGCCTATTCATCTACTATAGTTTAATCACACTTAGATACAGTCCAAGCTCATTTCTGTTTATATCTCTGCTCATGAATTTTTGTGGCTGTGATGCCGATTCTCTTACGTATCCTTCAACGAACAACTGGTATACCACCGTATAAAAACTACTCAGATTTATTCCCACCTGCAAACATGTGTACCTATTTGATATCCTCTAATTTAGCACTGAAAATACAACATCTAATAGGTAGCCTAAAGCTGTTTGTTTTAATTGTGATAAGTACAAAAATCTCTTTTACAATACATTCATAACAGTATGTTTTTATAATATTGAAAACTAAGACTGACAAATAGGTAAATAATTGTATGACTATACAAATGAATATTAGCCGTTATTAGATTTTCAGAGATGTTTTATTAGGATGGAAAAGTGTTAGTGAAATAGAAACATGAAAGTTTCTGTACAATAGCACCCCAAATATGTAAAATATAGGAACTACAAAAATGTAAATGAGGAGATCAGAGGGAAGATGGCGATGGAGTAAGGACCCTTAGACCAGACTGTCTCTAACTTGTCTAGGGGAGCTCTGAACTGAACAGAATTCCACACCCCAGACTACCCTCATGGGATGTGGGAACTAAAGACAAAGAAACTCAATAATACCTACAAGGCCACCTTTAAACACCCAGGCTGAAAGAGGTAAAAAAATAAAAAAAGAAAAAGAAAAAGCAACCAACTAGGGATGCGAGTACACTAGCGCGGACCGGTGGGAAACTTTGGAAGACCCAAAAAATCTTATAATCAGCAACAACCTGAGATCTACTTCACAGATATCAAGATCACCAGCCAAAGAATCACATAGCCTTGCAACAACACAACAGAGAAGGACGACCACACCCACAGCCCCATCCATCCCAAGCCCCATGCCAGAGGAGAGTGCATGGAACCCAGGGAGGTGAGTGCAGACTGCTCATGGGGTAACTGAAAAGAGACCATAAAAAGGGGAGGGAACACACACAGACTGTGGCTGCATGCCGCACATGAAAGCCTGAGGAATACACCAGGTCTGAAAGCTACAGACCAACCCAGCCTTCTCTGTGCAGAGCGCGGAGTCCCATGCTTGCATTGGGAAGGGCCCCAGTGACACTTGGCGCCAGTGAAGGCAGGCAGAGACACAGGGCCAGAGTCTCATGCACTGCAGGAGACCAAAACATTGGGGCTGCAAACTGACATAATTGCTATAGGTCACCAAGCAAGTGAGAATGCTTGGAACTTGCTTGAGAACCTACCGTTATAAAAGAACCTTAAATGGCTGAAAGTATCCATGTAGACCCAGGAGGGCGGCAGAGGCCAAGCGCAAAGGTTTTTTTTTTTTTTATTGTTGTTTAATATATTTTTTCTTTCTCTTCACCTTTTTGTTCTGTATGTTTCTTTGTTTTTTGCTGCTGCTCTGTACTTGTGTATCTGTAGTTTTATTTTACCCCTTTTGAAAATTTCTTCCTCTTTCCTATCTCCTTCCTTCTCTTCTTTTTTTTTTCCCTCTCTTTTTCAGTGCAGGGGATTGAGCCCAGGACCCTAGTGAATGCTGGGTAAGTGCCCTGGGCCACACTCCAACCCCCAACTTAGAAAAGCCTCCTCCCAGCAACCAGCAGAGGCCTGCCCCTCTCTGCATCTCAAACCTAATCTGCCTCCTGAGCAAAGTAGGAGACAGAACAGGCCAGAGAGCAGGCTTGAGCAAGAGTTCCTGAACAACCTTTACATCTCTTCTAAGCAAGCCTCAAATCAAGAAGAAAAAACAAAAAACCTGGCAAGGAAACATCCAAAGCCACAAGGGAAAGCAGCTTTTTTCCAACAAAGAAACTACTCACTTCTGATTGAGCAATCCTTAAGATTCCCTTTTTGTTTTTATTTTTTTATTTTATTTATATATATTTCTCTTTTTCTCCTCCTCTCCTCTTGTATGTGTTCATGTGAGAGATTGTATTCTGTTTTGTCTGTCGAACTCCTAGCAAACCTGTCTGCCAGTGCCTTGTATTAACTCCATTTCCTATGACTATACCTAAATATTTTACATTGGCTACTAGAATTCTCCTTTATTTTCACTATCTCTAATCTTTACTATATATATTACCTAACTATACTCAAACTCTTACTCTACTTGTGTCTATTCTCTACCCTATTCTTCTACCCAGCTTCTTCCTTATCATTCACCCTTAACCAGTGAATACAGCACAATTTGCCCTTGTATATACCAGATGACTCCTCTAAACCCCTACTGCTGAGGTTGGACCAGATAGGTTAACAAACAGGAAGGACTGATAGACACTAAGAACAAACTAATCACAGGTGACAGATGGAACCACCCAGCACCTCGCACATTGAAGTATAAAAATGCACAGGGCACAAACTGCTCTGCTCACACCTCAGAGCCTACTCCCTATTATGGAGGCAACAGACAAGTCCCCAGACTTTAACACCTGGAACCCATCAACATCACCAAAGCAGTGGGCAGACGGAGACCTGGAATAATTGCAACCCAGCACTGACGATCTACAGGCAGTACAAAAGTGGGGTGATACAAGACACAGACCTCAAAGTCTGCATTAAAGGGTCAAAAATACTCAACAGAAAGCAGAGAATAACCATATAGTACAGGCTATTCACTTTTAAGGCATACATCAAAGTAAATATCTACCACCAGAATAAGATACTATAAAGGAAGAGAGATTAGACATAGGAAACTCACGGAGTGAGAGAGAGCCATCAAAAGCAACAAAGATATAGACTTAAGAAACGTGAAATCATGAGAAAGAAGAATAGCAAGGAAACAATGAGTCCCCACAATTCCACAACAACAGAACCTACCAACACAGAGATACAGAGAATGCCAGAAGGACAATTCAGAAGTTTAATAGTATAAATGATATGGGATTTCCAAAAAGAGTTCATAGAGAGCCTGAAAAAATGAAAGATCAAATTGACAAAGAATCTGATACCCTGAACAGGAATGAAAAAGAAGCTTTGAAGGATGCAATAAATGAAATGAAGACATCAGTACAAATCATCAACAGTAGACTAGATCACATGGAAAACAGAATCTCACTCTTAGAAGATGACCACTCCAAAAATGAAGGCATAGTATATAATTTAGAAAAAAAGCAATTTAGCCGGGCGTGGTGGCGCACGCTTGTAATCCCAGTACTTTGGGAGGCGGAGACCGGAGGATCCGGGTTCGCGGCCAGCCTCAGTTCTCTCGCTCTCTCCTTGTCTCTCTCTCTCACTCTCTCTCTCTCCTTAGTGAGGCCCTCCGCAACTTCGTGAGACCCGGTTTCAAAATAAAGTATAAAAAAATAGGGCCAGGGGTGTAGCACGGAGGTAGAACGCCCCTGCGTTCAATCCCCGGTACCGCAAAAAAAAAAAAAAAGAAAAGAAAAATGTAATTCTACAGCACTACTTGGACATTGAAGAGATCCGGGCCAACTTTAAAAGAGCAAACCTAAGAATAATAGGCATAGAGGAGGGGATAGAAGCCAAAACCAAAGGAATCCAAAATCTTTCCAGAGAAGTAATATCAGAAAATTTCCCAAACATAGAAAACGAGGTGGACACACAGGTACAGGAAACATATAGAACCCCCATCAGACAAAATCAGAGAAAAGGTTCACCACGCCACATAATAATCAAATTGACTAAAGTAGAGGTCAAGGAGAGAATCTTAAATGCAACAAGAACAAAAGAGCAAGTAACATTCAGAGGCAAACCAAAAGAATCACTCCAGACTTCTCAAAGCAAGTCATGAAAGCCAGGAGGGCCTGGAGTGACATATTCCAAACTCTGAAAGAAAACAAATTCCAGCCAAGATATTACTTTACCCAGCAAAGATATCTTTCAAATCTGATGTGGAAATAAAAGTCTTCCATGACAAACAGAAGATGAAAGAATTTATGTCTTCCAAACCATTACTAGAGAAAATAAAGAGATAAATTACAAAGAAGAAATAAAAAATAACGCCAGAACCAAAGAAACGATTTCCATCAAATGAACTAAGCAAAGAAGAACAAACACTACCTCAAACAGAAGTTACAACTCAAATGTTAGGAATTAAAAACCATCTCTCAATAATCACGCTGAATACCAATGGCCTCAACTCCCCAATCAAAAGACATTAGGTGGCAAAATGGACTAAAAATCATAATCCATCTATATGCTGTCTGCAAGGAACACACCTTACAAGTAAAGATACTCACAAACTAAAGGTGAAGGACTGGAGCAAGGTAATCCACGCTAACGGAACTTAAAGACAAGTGGGGGTAGCAACTCTCATATCAGACAAAATAGACTTCAAGCCTAAACTTATCAAAAGAGACAAAGCAGGTCATTTTTTACTGGTAAGAGGAACAGTCCAACAAGAGGATATAACAATAGTCAACAGTTATGCCCCAAACATAGGTGCAACCATTTTTATAAAACAAAATCTTCGTGACATTAGTCTCACATAGATCCTAATACAATAATATTGGGAGACTTCAACACTCCTCTCACACCACTAGATCGATCTTTTAGACAAAAGGTCAGTAAAGATGTTCAGACCTAAGGAACACCATAAACCAAATTGACCTACTAGACACATACAGAATATTCCACCCAACTACAGCTGAATTCACATTCTTTTCAACTGCTCATGGAACCTTCTGTAAAATAGACCATTTCCTGGGCCACAAAGCAAGCACTAGCAAATTCAAAAAATGTGACATAACTGCCTGCATCTTTTCATACTGTAATGGAATGATACTAGAAATCATCTGTAAGAAGACCCAAAGAAACTTCATATATACATGGAGACTGAACACCACACTGCTGAATGAGGAATGGGTCACAGAAGAGAAAATGGGAGAAATTTAAAAATTCCTAGAAATAAACGAAAATAGACACACAACATATCAAAATTTCTGGAACACTTTGAAGGCAGTATTAAGAGGAAAATTCATAGCACTAAGAGCTCACATAAGAAGAACAGAAAATCATCAAATAAATAACCTAACTGCATACTTCAAAGCCCTTGAAAAACAGGAAGTCTAATCCCAAAGCCATTAGAAGACACATAGTCAATTGGTTTTTGACAAAGGGGCCAAAAACATACTGGAAAAAAGACAGCCTCTTCAACAAATGTTGTTGGCAAAACTGTTTATCCCCATGCAGAAAAATGGAAATAAACCTCACTTTCTCACCCTGTACTAGAGTCAATTCAAGATGGATCAAAGACCTGGAAATTGGACCAGAGACCTTGCAGATACTTGAGGATTAATATGTGAGATTGCATTAAACTGAAGAGCTTCTGTGCAGCAAAGGAACCTACCAAGAAACTCAACAGAGAGCCAAGAGAATGGGAGAAGATTTTTGTCAGCTACTCCTCTGATAGAAGACTAATATCTAGAATATACAGAGAACTCAAGAAACTCACAACCAAAAAACCCAATCAAAAAATGGGCAACTGAATTAGACACTTCAAAAAAGAAGAAATAAAATGGCCAATAAATGTATGAGAATATGTTCAACATCATTAGCAATCAGAGATGCAAATCAAAACTACCCTGACATTTTACCTAATATCAATTAGAATGGCAATCATTAAAAACAGAAACAATAACAAATGCTGGCGAGGATGTGGAGAAGTAGGAACTCTAATACATTGTTGGTGGGATTGCAAATTAGTGCAACCACTTTGGAAAACAGTGAGGAGGATCCTCAGAAGAATGGGAATGAACCTACCATTTGACCCAGCAATACCACTCCTGGGTATTTACCCAAAAGAATGGAAACCAAACTACCACAGTAATGCATGCATATTTATGTTTATAGCTGCACAATTCACAATTGCCCAACTATGGAACCAGCTGAGATGTCCATCAACAGATGAATGGATTACAAAACTATGGGATATGTACACAATGGAATTTTACTCAGCCATAAAGAAGAACAAAATTATGTCATTTGCAGGGAAATTATGAAACTGGAGAACATTATGCTAAGTGAGATTAGTCAGTCACAAAAAGTGAAAAGTTGGATGCTCTCCCTAATATGGGGAAGCTAGGGAGAAAATAGGAAATAGGAGGGACTACAGACAAAGGAGGAGAAACCTTAGATGAGTGAAGGCAGCGACTTGAAGGAGATAGGAGGGGGGAAGAGGGAAACACCTCAATGGACATGATGTACATACACAAACTTATCAAAGTCAATCACTATGCCGAGCATGGTAAGGAGGGGCAGGAGAGGGAATAGGGTGGGAACTGAGGAAGGGCTCAATGAGTGCTGTGTGCCTATATGTCTCTATCGCCCTGAACTTCATCAAGATGTATGATTACAATGCACCAATAAAAAGAAAAAAAGTAAATGGATTTATCTCTAACTGTACAATTATTGGTGACTTCTATCTTCTTATTTTCATTTTTATTGGTTTTTCTAACATTTATCAAATTATAATAAAATTTGCAAACAAAATAGATTTCCAAAACTAAAGTATATAGTTGCCATTTTTTCACCTTTTGCAGAAGGTAAATACCCCAAGGATGACATACTGTTGAGATGCACATACTGATTAGAATTATAGCTCCACTCATTTAAGCTTTTGTGGCAACCACTTCACTGGCTGGTCCATCTTCCATCTGTCATGTCAGGGACAAGAGCAGTGTACTCTGACACTTGTTACTTTCAGAGAAGCACCCTGCCTGCAGAGTATAGACACATGGAGGCCCTGCCCTCAAGAAGTAAGCCTGCTGATGTATATGACAGTACCGACCTACCCAGAAATTGTAACCTATTTTAAGGTGTTTCCATTAGAAAAGAATCTCACAATCAATTATAAACAGTGGGACTGTAGGCTAAAAAGGAAAACTAGAAAAACAGTTTATTAGCCTCAGAGGACAAAGTTCACTGGATAATAAAAACACAGCAAACTCCCTGTCACGTTTCAGGGATATTTAATTAACTGATTTAAGTAAGTTGATTAAATCTTCTGATTTGTGAGTCATTGCATGAGATTTGATAATAGTCTTAAAATCATGCAGCATATCAGTCATCAGAAAAAAGATCAAACTATAAAGTTGGCCTGGATTGTAACTATGTCAGCATCACTTGTCTGAACATAAATTAGAATTATATCACAAATGAACAGAATTGATTGCTAATAGAAATGTTTGGCACAGGCTTGGAGGGTATAAAACTGAAAACACAATGTAGTTATAACTTAAAACTCAGTGGAATCAGGCTAAAGGCTTCCTGGTGCATGCGTTTATAAGTACTTGCCTTTTTTTAATTTAGAATAGAATTTCTATTCTCAAAGTGCCATTTTTCAAGATAAAAATAATTGTATTCCCCTAAAATGTCATGTAAGAATATCTAAGCTTCTTTAACATAATAAGAAATATACATTTGGCCTTCATCCCCAGTTTCTGACACAAAGCTCCTAAATCCCTTAGGCTTTCCTATATGGTGGGTAATTCCTTTGTTCTAATTAGGTAACTCGTGGCAGTCCCTAGACAGCTTCAGGACGGGGCTACTTGCCAGAAATACCAAACTATAATTAGAAGCTTCGAACTTTCATTCTCACCAATTCCCCCCAACCCAACCTATGCTGGAGAAACTGGAGACTGATTTAATAGTGGATCATGCCTACCTGATGAAATCTCCATAAAAACCCTTACACAATGGACCTTGGAGAGATTTCAGGTTGGTGAACACATCAAGATACTAGGGGGGGTTTGTGTGCCCTGACAAGGCATGGAAGCTCTGTGCACTTTTCCCCACAGGTAGCCCTAAGTGTCTCTTCTGTCCAGCTGTTCCTGAGTTATATCCTTTATGGTGAATTGGTAATAAGCAGAGATCTTTCCTGAGTTCCATGAGGTTTTCTAGCACATTATTAAACTTAACTGATAAGACTGTGGAACCTCTTACTTTGTAGCCAAGTTGAACAGAGTATAGGTAACCTGAGGACCCCGTACTTACAATAGGCATCTGAAGTGAGGGGTTGCCTTGTGGAACTGAGCCCTTAAACCTGTGGAATCTGATGCTAACTCTAGGTAATTAGTGTCAGAATTGAATTAAATTGTTAGACATTCATTTAGTATCTGGAGAATTAGAAAATTGTTACTACTGGAAAACAGCTTCCTCAATATATCCTCTGTTTAATTGAAAAATATTCAGTAGTAGTAACTTTCAGAAAAAGCCTTTTTAAATTCAATTTATGCTCAAATAATTAAAGTAAATAATTAAAATGAACATTTAATGTTCCTCAAGAAGGTGTTTAGTGTCTTTGAATTCTTAGTAGTTTAAAATATAAAATCTTAATAGTCTTTTTAAAACAGAGCATTAGTTCAAATGGGCTTTGTCTTTGCATTTGGGAGCAGCCCATACCATAGCAAAGTCCTGCACAGGGCTGTGAAAAAAATCTAGCCAAATTCCCTATGACCCCTGGATTCTCTTTCAGCCAATGTGTGCTACTCTGAAAACAATGTTTTTGCAATTTTTACTGTCCTATTTCTTCTGCCCTCATTTCCCCCTACTAAACTTAATTTGAGATCAAGTAGCCAATCTCCTAAACTGTCAAAACTGTTCTGAATTATAATTTCAGATTTTAAAGTAGTTCATCTCCAAGACTACTGATAAAAGTTCTATAATATGAAGAATCCAGATCACTCTTATACCAGAATGGTCAGAGTTTAAATGAGATATTCATTCAGGAGTATTTTCCTAATATGTATCAATCCTTTCAAAATTTCTCCCCTTTGTCCCAGCAATACAAGCTCTAAGAATTTGCCTTAAAGAAATGATCAGAGCTGCATATAAAATTTTACCCCCATAAATGACTCATAAGATTGTTTTTGTTTAACACACACACACACACACACACACACACACAGTATCATCAGACAGAACAACTAATAATAGAAATTAAATTGTCACATATCCTAGTTGAGTTGAAAATGTTTTTGAAATATTTTAAATTATGAGAAAATATTACCCACATGACATTAAAAGTAGAGTAAAACATAAAACACTAAAATGGTAAGCATAAAAAATTCATAGATAATGTATATTGAGATTTAAAGATAAAAAGGGAAAGGAAGAAAAGAGGTAGGGAGTAAAAATAGAAAAAAAGAGGAAAAGAAAAGGAGAAAAGAGTAAAAAGGAAGATAGACATGCCAAAACAAAACAAAACAAAACAACAAAAACACAACTAGTAAATAAGTTGAGGACATCTGAATGATAGTATTTTCTTGTTTATACATTCTACAGTCTCACATTCTCACAATAAACATTATAATAAAACAAGCCGGGTGAGGTAATGTATGCCTGTAATCCTAGTACTTGGGAGGCTGAGACGGGAGGACAGCAGGTTGGAGGCCAGCCTCAGCGACTTAGCAAGACCCTGATTCAAAAATAACAACAAGAGGAAGAAGCAAGATGGCGACGGAGTAGGAGCCCCTGAACGAGCCTGTCTCAAAACTGTCTCAGAATCGCATCAGGGACTCAGAAATAAACAACATCGCACAGACACAAAAGACCCAAAACCCTAAATCCAGTAACCCAAGTACGAATACGCAGACACAGAGGCTACCAGCTCCAGAATTCCTCAGAAAGCTGCAAG
>PVJS01029464.1:0-24763 GCA_004027185.1 Glis glis
GGGTTCGCGGCCAGCCTCAGCTCTCTCTCTCTCTCTCCCTCTCTCTCTCTCTCTCTCTCTCTCTCTCCTTAGTGAGGCCCTCCGCAACTTCGTGAGACCCGGTTTCAAAATAAAGTATAAAACATAGGGCTGGGGGTGTAGCGCAGAGGTAGAACGCCCCTGGGTTCAATCTCCGGTACCGAAAAAAAAAAATGATAACTAGGAATAAGACAAGTGTTTCAAGATAAGTAAAATCAAATTCACATTGGACAAAATAGTGTCTTATTTGGGTCATTAGTTTAGAGATTAGAAAATTATCAGGGTCTTTTTTTTTTGCGGTACCAGGGATTGAATTCAGGGGCGTTTTACCACCAAGCTACACCCCCAGCCCTATTTTTTATACTTTATTTTGAAACCAGGTCTCACAAAGTTGCGGAGGGCCTCACTAAGTAGCTGAGGCTGGCCGTGAACCCGGATCCTCCGGTCTCCGCCTCCCAAGTACTGGGATTACTAGCATGCGCCACCATGCCCGGCCTATCGGGGTCTTTAATGAATATTTTAGTAAATTTGGGTGGGTAGATGGTATAAAATGGGTTGAAAATAAATGGAGTTAGGTAAATGCAAGCAACGAATATTGATTGCTCTTCCAAAAAGCAAAAGATTGAGCAATATCTTGAGGAGGTGCAGGACCACAGGAAAGTTGTCCTAACAGCGTTGTTCAATATTTTTAAACTCTTACCCCTTTGGATAAACATAAAAATCCACAGTCTGTTTAAATGTTTTTTTTGAATTTTAAAATAAATATGTCATAAGACAAAAGTAAAGAAATCATAAAATCCAATATGCTCTTTCAAACAGCATTTACATTTCCCCCATACTCCGAGTCCCTGGTTAGGGTCTCCCTGTTACATCATTACTATATTATTGAATGAGAAAGTTTAAGTTTATTCAAAGGCCGATTGGAACCACCCACCAGGAACAAGGCATAATAGAAAACTGAAAAATAGAAAAAAGAGGGTCTGTAGAAATAAGGAGGGGAAAAAAAAACAGGTCAAAAGCAGATTTGTAGTCATTATCCTGAAAGAATGCAGATACTCAATCTAAGATGCTTACTTAGCTGTTCTTTTTCCTTCTGTTTTCAAATTTTCAAGCAAATGCAAGTATTTTAATCAATCTAAAACCCTTAAAAATTGATATCTTTTGTGAAAATAAATTCATATATATATTTTTTAAACAAGAGGCAGAGTGTAAACCATGACGTGAGCAGTGTTTTTTTAGATAGATTAATGGAT
This sequence comes from Glis glis, assembly GCA_004027185.1. Classification (NCBI taxonomy): domain Eukaryota; kingdom Metazoa; phylum Chordata; class Mammalia; order Rodentia; family Gliridae; genus Glis; species Glis glis. The sequence goes on from PVJS01029464.1 coordinate 1,272, forward strand.
CCTTTTATTGGGGATGTCTATGACACATGAAGCAGCTCTAGTCCATAAAATTTTAATGTCTGGAACTAAATACATTTCATACTGAAGCTCTGCATAGTTCTTTGTCCTAAAAGAAAACTAAATATTCTTCAAAGGCTACAAAACTGTTTTGTTTTGCTTTTTACTCTTTCCCTTCCAAAAAGAAACAGATTGTAACAATTGCTGTATTGAGTAAGTCATATTGACAAAGAAAAAATACTTGGAGTAAAACGGTATTAAAATGTTTATCCATATACCTCTATTTTCACATCCACAAACTCAGTCTTGAACCAAGTCTGGCTCTGCCTTGGATGTGACACTTAAGAGAACATTAGAAGTAGATAGAATATTTCAGAAAAGAGTTTAACCCATCTCTGAAATCTTATAGATGAAGAAATTGACATATTTTATGATAAACATCTCTTGGGCAGAGTTTTTGTGGTACTGGGGATGGAAGTCAGGGGCACCAAGCTACACCCCCAGCCCTATTTTATTTGGGAACAGGGTCTCACTAGGTTGTTGAGAGCCTGGCTAAGTTGCTAAGGCTAACTGCGAGCCTGCAATCCACCTGTCTTAGCCTCCCAAATACTGGGATTACAGGTGTGCTCTTCTTGAAATGAGATCTGAGTGGCATGTCTCTATATTTGCCACACAAGGGGAAATGCTGATCATTTTATAAAAAGTGAAAAAGGGAGATTACCTAATTTTATATGTAGTATGATACCCATTGTATACATAATAATAATAAAATTATGTGTCAAAATAAATTGTAGCATTATTTGATTTAATCTTCACAGCAACCCCATCAGAATGATCCTACTATAATCTTTAATTTTTAGACAAAAACCTCCACAGAGGTCAAGAAACATGCCCCATTGGGAGGACACGATCATCACTCTGGAAACATAGTTTTGCTTTGTTGTGTTAGTTTGTGCTGTATCTACTTGCCTTCATGTACATACATAGGAATAAGAATGGAAGGAAAACATACACATATAAATGATAACAGTGATTATGTGGTAGTGTTATATGTTATTTGTTACTTATTCATTTTCTTTATTTTCTAAATTTTCGCCGGTTGTTCTGGTGATCTACTGAGTCATAGCCAACTACCCCAAGTGTAGTCCTCTAATACAACAACCATTTTATTATTGTCATAGATTCTCAGTTCAAAAATTCACAAAGGATGCAGTGGGATGGCTTGATTCTGCGCTGTAGTGTCTGCAGCCTCAGCTGAGAAGCTGTGAATGACCAAGGGTTATTCCCTCAGCAAGGGGTTAGACTCCTCTGCAGGCTTCACATTCTGCTGCCTGGGCTGGGATGACAGTAAGGGTGGGCTCAGGGAGTTCAGTTGATTGGAAAGCCTTTATGTGACAGGTACCCTCTCCATGGAGCCCACGCTTCTTTACAGCAGGGCTGCCTCTGGTTAGTCGAACTTCTTACATGGTAACTCAGAAATCCAGGAGCAAGTTTTTCACCAAGTGAACGGAAACTATGTAACCTATCCTTAAAAAAATATATATATATATAGTTCACAGTATTATACTCTATTGGTAACAACCCAACCAGATTCAAGGGAAAGGGACATAGAACACACATCTCAGTGAAAAGCCTGCCATATTTTGAAACCACGAGAAAATATATTATTTCCACAAGCATACGAAAATGAATTTCTAAACATCAAAGAGACCTAGTTTATTTTTGTTCTGAAATAGAATTGATAAAAACTCTTGTTATTTTTTTATTATGTAATACAGCAGTAGAGGGTCTGAGCTCTCTGATTTAGTAGCTAATTAGTATGTCTCTATCCACAGTAACAATCACAGAGCTAACCATGGAAGGATATTAGATGATGTTTTAGAGTTGTATGGGTAAAGTTGTAGCTGCTACCACTGCAGAACATTTTCATCCATTTACACAAATTTGGGGAGTCTATTCTAACCCCAAATCCTGTTTCTTCAAAGAAAAGTTGGACTACATTTTTATATAAGCCTTGGTCTTCCACACATGGGTTTTCTTTTACTTAAAAAGAATAAATATTTTATACATGAATGCATTACAGAAGGCTTATGTATCCCACACTTTGGAATGCTTCTGTCTATTGAATAATAAGTAGATTTAGTTAGAGAGTGCATAAAGGAAGATATGCCAGTTCCCTAGAAAGCTATTCCATGTGCAAGTCTTAAGAGCCCATCTTTTTTAAAGAAATTACCATTAGATACTTGTTATTTATCATAAAGTGCAAGAAATAAATGAGACCAGCTTTATAATATTCAAAATTTTCCTAATGTTTATATTTTATGGGAAAGTCCTTTCTAGTAGATATGCAACATATTGTTGACTTTAAAGATTTTTCCATTAGGTCAAGACATTTTTTACAGAGTAGGAGAGAAATGTTTGGGGCCTTGTCATTTAAATATAACATAAGTATATCGTCTTGAGTTTTTCCTTGAGACTGGAGTCAAGGAAGATCAGCTAAATTACTATGGAAAGTCAGAGGTGAAGCATGGACTTTGGAGTCTAGTAGGCCTGGGTTTGTATCTAGCTCCAACACTTACAAACTGTTGAAGGTATAACAAATACTTTAAGTTCTTTAGGCCTGAGTGTCATCAGATATAAGAGGGATAACATTTTCATAGGTAAGTTGTGAAGCTTATATAAGATGATGTAGCCGGGCATGGTGGCGCACGCTTGTAATCCCAGTACTTTGGGAGGTGGAGACCGGAGGATCAGGGTTCGCGGCCAGCCTCAGCTCTCTCTCTCTCCCTGTCCCTGTCTCTCTCTCTCTCTCTCTCTCTAGTTATTGAGGCCCTCCGCAACTTCGTGAGACCCGGTTTCAAAATAAAGTATAAAAAATAGGGCCGGGGGTGTAGCGCGGAGGTAGAACGCCCCTGCGTTCAATCCCCGGTATCGCAAAAAAAAAAATTAAAAAAAAAGATGATGTAGATAAAATATTTCACATGGGACTTGGTGCATATTACATAATTTATAAGTAGTAATGATTGTTTTGTTGTTATTTTCTTTAGCATAGCTCTGTAAGGTAAAAGTGCTATCTTGATAGTATTCAGAAATATAGTATTTATATCAGTCAGAGGTCAAACTTGAGAAACTCAATCAATGTATAAAAGGATAATTATTACTTTTAACTAAAACCATTTGCCTATTTTATTTATTTATTTATTTATTTATTTATTTGCGGTACCGGGGATTGAACGCAGGGGCGTTCTACCTCCGCGCTACGCCCCCGGCCCTATTTTTTATGCTTTATTTTGAAACCGGGTCTCACGAAGTTGCGGAGGGCCTCACTAAGGAGAGAGAGAGAGAGAGAGAGAGAGAGAGAGAGAGAGAGAGACAGGGAGAGAGAGAGCGAGAGAGCTGAGGCTGGCCGCGAACCCGGATCCTCCGGTCTCCGCCTCCCAAAGTACTGGGATTACAAGCGTGTGCCACCACGCCCGGCACCATTTGCCTATTCTAAAAGAATCATGATATACTTTTTCTTGAATTCCACATATGTTGACAAAATAAAGAGAAAATACAAAGACACTTGAGGAAAGGAGAATGTGTGTTTACTAGAATCTGCCTGATAGATTAATATTTCATATGCTTGCGTGAGTTACAGATAATTTGTTTTAATTTGGCTTAGTACAGTGCTTGTCATATGGTAGATATACACTAATAAATATTTGTTTAATGAAAGAATATCCATCTTTCTACTCGTTTATATAAGTTCTTTATATGCTAAATATACAATCCACTTGTTACTTTTTTTGAAAAAAGGTCTTGATATGTTGCCCAGGCCGTCTTGACACTCACAGTTCTGTCTCAGTCACCCGAGTAGCTGGGATTGCAGGCATGCACCACTGTGTCCGGCTTTCACTAGTCACTCTTGTATGTTGTAACTATTTCTAGTAATTTGTCACTTGTAATATTCTGGGTTTTTTAACACTTTAATTTGCTCAAATATATCATATTTCCCATGCTTTTTAAAAATTACTTTATCCTTAAAAGACCTTCCTCGATCGTTCTGTATTTAAATTCCTGCCTATTTATAGGAGAAAATTTTTAAGGCAATGTCTTTCCCATTTATCTCAATGACTTCTCTTTAGCTCCCACCACTCAAAATTAAAGGCTATTGGTGAAGTTAGAGTTAACTCCTGTGAATTGTTAACTCTGTAAGAGTAATGTTCTGTCCCTGGCACCTATCCACAGTGAAACTACTAGACACTGCCTAATTTCCAGGACTGATACAACCTTTTCCATATTTTAGCTCCTCTGTTGTTTCAATGGCTAACTAATAAAGCAGAGGAAGTGTAGCTATGGGAAGAAGGTAAAGGGAAAGAGAGAAGCTAGATGATAGAATCAAATCATTATCTTATTTACATATGTCTGTTGAGGGCTACACTGAGCTCTAGACTTCTAAGTCCAATTGTAATGAGTTTTATTGAGTATTGTTGTGCCAAGTACCTTTGAAGTGCTTTATATGTATTATTAAAACAGTTGTAAGGTGGATATAGTTACTGTCCCCTTTTTATATAACCAAGGGAATTAGTGAAAGGGGGGTCATAGAACCATTCACACTGTCATTAGCGAAGCTGGGATTCTCACTCTGGAAGTTAATTCTAGGACTAGCAAGCTAATCCTACATGAATATGAAACTCAAATTTCACATGTGAAAACAAAACATTTTACTTCTTCCTGATTGGTACTTTACGCTGCCACATAGTCTTCTCTCTCTCTCTCCATTTACATATAACCAATAAAATATAAGCTCTATGAGAGCAAGGTATTGGCTGTCTTACCCTTTGCAGTATCCCTACCACTCAGAACAGTGGTTTAACATGCCAAATATACTCAATAAATATTAATATATAAAGTGTTTATTGCACAGGGGAATAACATGATCAAAACTGAATGTAGGAAAAACTATCTGATAGGACTGTGGAGGGTGGACAGCAATGGGAAAAGGTATTTGTCAGAGAGACTAGTTAGGAAGCTACTTAATATGGAGGAGATGTTAAAAAGAAGAAGAAATGTAGGAAGTATAAATGAGCTAAAACCAGAAGAATTCTGAAACTGATTGAGATGAAGGGACTTGAGGTCTTTTGGAATAAGAAAGTGTCATTAATATAAATAGGAAATGGTAGAAAATGATGGGTCATACTGGAAAAATGTAAATAATACTTCAAAGAGCAACTTATAATTTGATATGTCACTAATAGGTAAAACATATGGGACTCAGTAAAGAAACCAGTACCAAAGATGGAGTTTTCAGATTATATGGAAGTTACCAAATGTAACAATTAGAATGAGAAAGTGGCCTAGGGCTAAACTTCCAAACACACACTTTTAGGAGACAGATGAAAACAAAGAAGAGACAACAGAAGGAGATAGTATGGTTTTAGGAAAGCAAACAAGATTTCAAGAAGAAAGACGTGATCCAACTGTAGAGCGGCAATGATGAGGAAAGACACTGGATTGGGTAATCAGGAGTTTACCTCTTGAAACTGAGGAGGTGATTTCTTCCCAGAATGATGAGGTCCTTAGTACCTCAAGTGAAAGAAGCAATTAGGATAATTTCTCTTGATAATACAAAACAAAGCAAAGAGGGGAAGAAATCTGCCACAGCGAGGAGGAGTATGAGAAAAGCAAGTTTCAACATTGAAGGAATAGGGTGAACTAAGTTGAATGAGACTTGGCATTTATCTAAGTGAGTCTTGGATATACCTGACTAAGGTATATTACATATTATATTAGTATATAAGGATTACTACATAAACAAGATCAGAACTATCAGCAGAATCAGTAGCTTTTCCAGATGTTTAGAAAATGAAGTCTAGATTTTAAATTGACTTACCTTCAGTGAAAAAAATAATTATAATGAAGAAAACATAATCTCTACTAAAAAGTTGTACCTGTTATTGAATCTCATAAAATCTCTGTTTTCTTTATTTGGAAAATAGTAATACTGGATTGGGGATATAGCTCTGTGGTGGAGTGCTTGCCTAACATGCGCAAGGTCCATATCCCTAGAAAATAGTAATAGGCTATTTTTAGGCTGAACAGATGAAGCCGATGCAACAGTGAAGGTTGAACATACAATCTTTATCTAGCTTCTTTTAGTAGAGCAGTTAGGTGGAGGGGAAGATTTGAAAACTATAACATTAATTTTGTTATTTGAAGCTCTTTACCAGTTTTTATATAACAGCATTAAGAAATCAACCTTAGCCAGGTGTGGTGGCGCACACTTGTGATCCCAGTAACTTGGGAGGCTGAGACCGGAGGATCTGGGTTCATGGCCAGCCTCAGCTTCTCAGTGAGGCCCTCTGCAACTTAGTGAGACCCTGTTTCAAAATAAAGAATAAAAAGTAGGGCTGGGGGTGTAGCTTGGAGGTAGAATGCCCCTGGGTTCAATCCCCAGTACCACAAAAAAAGAGAAAGAAATCAACCTTGTTTTTTAATGGAAGAATTTTCTCAACAGTTAAATTTTTGAAATGATATGTATATAATTCATAAATGCAACATCCTACTCCATGAAGACTTTACTTCCTTGCAATTTGGTGTGTTAACAAACCAAGTATTACAAAAGTTGTAAGTTGAATTCTTACTTAGACAGAAAGGGTTAAACATGAGGAATCTGTGCGTTCCCTTCCAAATCTGGGGTTTTGTGAATACAAGACCTACCACATCACCCTTTTGAGTGTTCTAACTTGTTAAAACGAGTCAAGTTAAGAAAGACACTACTGATTAATTATTTATAGGTTCCACGATACTATGTATTACAGAAGAAGCAATTATTCAACTACTAGGAAATAGTCCAGTGAGCTGCAGTTTCTTCAATACTTGGTTTATCCTCTCAGAAGGAATATTTCATCTTCATGTCTAGAAGAAAAAAATTAAGCCTTCACATTTTCCCTATAAATTCTTGACCTCTTTTGGGGTTGGCTTTAGTTGTTAGAGAAAGCATATTTATTGGAGTGACCTACATATAATACTGAGTTTAGTTTGTAAGAGTCTTACTGTAGGTAAATGTCCTTCTGCCTTTCATGGTCAAGTGGTAGAGGACTGATTGGAACTGAACAGCTCTGTCATTTGGTCCTACATTTCAACCATCCAAGAGCTGCTTTCTGCTATCTAATGTGCTCTTATGCCAGAAATCATACTTAGGTTTTCTCCGAGCACCTCAACTGGCTGATAGTCAGGGAATCGATACATCCTGCTGCACAGCTTTCATAACTGCTATTAGGAGAAGTAACACTAAAGATGTGTTTCCTTACAGGATAGTGCAGAATTGATTACTTCCCTGCTTCACAGTGGAGCTGATATACAGCAGGTTGGCTATGGCGGCCTCACTGCCCTCCACATCGCTGTGATAGCTGGTCACCTGGAGGTGAGTCATGCCTGAGTTGCCTGTAAAAGCAAAGGTGGCATACCTTTTTGAATTCTTCTCAACTGTGTTTACATGCTGGCTTTCGATATTATAGGAGTTGGTTTAATTTGAGCCACTGAACACATTCATTTTTTTTCACAGTAAAACAGCTATAAAATGTGATATTTTATAATTCAGCATATTTTATAACAATATAATCAAACATCAATTAATGTAAAGATGGTTGGGTATAAGAGGCTTTATACTAGTGGTTAAGATGATAGGTTTTGGAGTCAAGCAGCTTAGCTTCCACAACTTGCTATATTTACTTTGGAGGAAATTATTAAATTTAATGACATCTCTATTTTGTTCATTTGGAAAAAGTAATACTGGTCTGGGGATGCAACTCAGTGGTAGAGCACTTGCTACCATGTATGAGGTCCTGGTTCAATCCCTAGAATATATTAATAGGCCTGTTGTCATGATTCCATAGTCCATATAAAACACTCTGCAAATTGCTTCATACAGAGTAAGGACTGATAAAAGATCATTCATTCATTCATGCATCCTCTTATGCATTACCTTAATAAACATTTACTTTAAATCAATTGTGTACCAACTATTGTTCTAGGTGCTGGGATGGTGGTAGTAAGAATGGCAGGCACAATCTCTACTTTTGTGAAATTTAGTTATAAACAAGAAAGAAAACACAGAAAGGAAAATAGTGTATAATATTAATTAGTAGTGAGTACTTTAAAATAATGAGTAACATGAAAACAGAATGGTAGAAACAGACACCATTTTAAGTAATCTATCTAGGGAAAGTCTTTGCAAGAAGGTGACACTGGATCAGATGTATAAATGATATGAGAACGCCAGCCATGTAAAAGGAGAGAAGAGTATTTCAGGATTAAGAAATAGCACCTGCAAATGCCCTGAGGCATAAAAATCTTGAGAGATATGAGTGAGCCAAAGTTATTAGTGTAGAATGAGGTAGAGGCAGAGTGATGGAGACAAGGTCAAATGGATGGTTACAAGCCAGATCACAAAGTGTTTTAAAGGCTATGAGAAGTCTCTGGATCTTGTTTTAATTTTAGTTGTCAAAGTAGTAATTTTATATATACTATTATGTAATAATTTGATTAACTTCACAAATCCTCATTAAACCCTTTTTTACTGTTACTGCTATGATAGATATAAAATCAAAGCTTTTGTACAATGTTAGTCTTTACAAATTGAGGAAAAGAGCCATGTCTGGAATCTTAGTCATTTTACTCAAAATGTTCAAACTCTATCAATTGTGGCAACAGCATGTAGCTTAACAATATAATAAATGAGAAATCTTAAATCTTTATTATTAAATAGTTATCTTTGTAATTTTTCAGATAGCAAATTAAAATGCTCCTTTTTCACTAACAAGAAAATGGATGGAACTTGATAACATTATGCTAAGCAAGATTAGCCAGTCTCAGACAGCAAATAGTTATATGTTTTCTCTCATATGTGGAAGCTAGAGAGAAATTGAGAAACAAAAGAGACCTCAGATAAAGGAGTAGAAATTCCAGTGGAGTGATGGAGGAGATAGAGGAGGGAGAAGGGAGGAGGGGGGATAGAGATATAATAAAGGTAGCAGTTTAAACAATGCTTTGTATGTATATGAAATTGTCAATACCAATCTCAATGACATGTATGGAGAAGGGGAGGGAAGGGGTGGGATCCAGTGGGAAACACACTAAATTTTGTGTGCATGTATATTCTTATCACTCTATACCTCAGTATGACGTATAATTACAATGCACCAAGAGAGGTTTAAACACACACACACACACACACACACACACACACACCAACTGTGAAAAAATGGAGCTGTATATAAAATCATACATAAAATCTGTAAAAATATGTGTGACCCATTTCTCTTAATGGTGTCACTTCAAGTAGGACTCTTACACTCAATAAATATTAAAATGTCTCATTGAGGTCAGAATTCAAAATAGTCTCCTTCATTTGATATTTACTTACTTTTTCATCTTGATATTTCTACTCCTTATTATATCACTTTATTTCCCAGAAAATAAATCTTTTTGGTAAGATTCACTGTAAATGTAAGTTTTTTATTACCTATGAAGAAAGGGAAAGTACCATTAGACTTACTTAAATACAAGAGTTTTCACACACACAAAGGAAACTAACTGAGGTCAGTGTTAAAGGGAGGGCAAATACTAAGAAATCTTGGTGGAAATATTGATGAAGTAGATATTAAGCTCCTGTGAAACACGCTCAGCCTTTTGATGCTGGGAAAATGACAGAATATATATTTTAAAACAAAACCCTTTCTTTTTTCTAATGCTGAGCTGATTACATTTGTGAATGATAGAATCATGGTGGGGTCAAAAGCAAAGTGGCTTAGAGGTTGGTCTCTTCATCTCCTCTTCAAATGGCTGTTTTCTTGCTTTGTAAATCATCGTACTGAAAGAAGTATCATTTTGGTTTTACCAGCCTAAGGGTAAACTTGACCAAAATAATTTCAAGTAGGTCTCTACTCTTGTCTTGTATTTCTCCATAGGTTCTCTAATTTCCCTCACTAGCTGATATGCATTTAATGACTTTTATAGTCAATCACTGACATTACATAAAACAGGTTTAGACACATTAGTTTTTATTCTCTTCCTGCATAATGAACTAATTAAGCTACTCATCAGATAATAAAGGGAAGCGATAAAAAACACCTAAACTCATCATCTTCAAAATGCATAATTTTTACTATTTCTTTCAAATTACGATTTTTTAAAAGTGTGCCATAAACACTTTGAATATATTAATTCTTCTAGTCAACATTGAGGAAAAATAAGTTAGCTCAAGACAGGTTCATTTTCTGGTGACATCCAAATTTGCCAGTGGAAATGTGTATTAATTATGTGGTAGTTCCCCTTTGTCTGCGCTTTCCCTTCCTGTGGCTTCATTTACACATGGTTCAAAAATATTAAATTAAAAATTTTCAGAAATAAACCATCCATAAATTTTAAATAACTTCTATTACACTATACTACTATAATTCTTCTGTTTTATTAGTTGTTAATATTTTACTGTGCCTAATTTATAAATTAAACTTTATCATAGGTATGTATGTATAGGAGAAAACATAGAATATATGAGTTAGTACCATCTGTGGCTTCAGGCATCCCCTGAGGGTTTCAGTACTTATCCCCTGTGAATAAGGGACTAATCCTATATACAACCAGTACTTAATGGACAAGTTTGGACTTAATATAAGTTTTGGGGAAATTCTTTGTATAGAAATAGAATTTAAAACCATAACAATAGTTGAAAATTGTGTATCAGGTATAATGGATGGCCCAAAGGCTGAGCTTAAGAATATTCACAGAGACTTGAGGAATTGTTGAATAGCCATTGAGTAAGACGAAGAAGGATTGGTCAGAGTAGTAGAAAGAAAGCTAGAATATTGTGGTATCACAGCAATTAGGAGAGTTTCAAGAGTTAAAGGATTCTGGGAATCAAATGGTATGAAATAGTTGAGTACAATGGGTTAAAATATACGTATAGTATACCAACCAAAAATTTATGTCCTTATTTCACTGATATTTTCTTACTATGTTGGTTAGGAGGAAGAGCAACAATGGATCAGTGGGCATTGCCTTTCATTAGTAGTCACTGTCTTTTATCGCCCACCTTTCTCTGTGAAACAATAGATGATGCTAAGTCTGACAGGCCTCTTTGTCTCCACATATCAGATTCAGGCCCTCCATTAGTGTCTCAAGTGTGTTTGTCCTCCCATAACTGTGAGTGCTTTTAAACAATTTTATAATAAAATTTACAATGACTAGGCAGCTGTCTCCTTCAATAATAGAAGAGAATGTGTGCTGTAGATTCCTAGACATGCTGACTACAATTTGAGGCTCATTAAAATTTACTGTGCTTTGAAAACTAGGAACATACTGGTTGTCTCAGGCCTCAAAACTTCTCTCTGATTATCTATGTATCAATACATATACATATAATGCCTTAAACAAGGCCTAAGATTCATTCAGCAATCAACAAACATATATTATGCCCTCTTCTCCCATTTAGATTCAGGGGTAGACATAAGTCATATGCTCTCTTGGGCATGGAAAATAATATATGGAACTTAAAACCATAACAATACATATATATATTTATGTATTGGTTATCATTCACATACATTTAACATTTGGTTCTCTTGTGAGATAGCTCCTGTTAGACTCAGTATAATAATGAGGAACCTAAAGGATTACAAAAATTAAATGACAGATTAATACAGGGACATAGTGTGTTTCAGGCACTCCGAGACTTGGAACTCAACCAGCCAGAAGACTGTTTCTTGACAAGGAAAAAAGCAGTCAAAACTCAACAAAACAATGATAGTCAAAATGCAGTAGAATTGGAGGCACAATAGAGAGCAGAGTACTGTAAAGAGCTCCCCGTGTCTCTCCTGGTGAGTGGAGAGTGGCAGTGACACCATCTTGCTGAGCCTGTGCCAGGGCTGGCAGCTGCCAGTACTGCAGCTCCCAGAAACCAACTCCAGCAAAGAAGCAGCAAAATCTTGTGAAGCCAATCACTATGGATCATCATCAAAAGCAGTCAACTTTTTTCTCCATGCTAGACAAAGACCTGACTACCCATGCAGCCCAGCTAGATCCCGTGGCTACAGCTAAACTCACCTCTGCCTGCAGGGACCCGAGTAGCACTCATCAAGACCATGAGTTAACAAGGCAGCCCAGCGGGAGACAACCCTGGCAGCCACAGGGATTTGCATGGCAACAAACAGACTCACCAGCTCTGTGACTTTGCAAATCATCCCTGTGGAGGTGGGGGTGGGGACTACAGTCAGACACAGCAGAAACATGAATTAGCAGACAGCCCATAGGGACATTCGTGTGTGAGGGACCTAGAATTGGCAGTTCACCACGCCCTTACAGAGTCTCCAGCAATCACCACAGGACAGCCAGCCACAGTGTCTGAGAGGTGAAATAACTCAGCTTACAGAGGTGCAGGCTCAGAAAGCTATAAGATCCCACCTGGCCATGTTTGGGCACTACAAGCAGCAATGTCAGTGGCCAACAACGTCTCACATGATTGCAGCCACCTAGAGCAGCATTGGTGTCCCTGTGGCTAAGTAACTGAATCACCCAAGCCCCAGGCTCAGAACAGTACAATCTCTCCTTACCAGAGAACTAGGGCACTTAAAGCAGGGAGGCCAAGGGACAGCAGGGGTTCATATGATCATAGCTATAGGCTGGGAACTCAACACTCTCTCTGCCAGTAGTTTGTGCCTGGCAGGTATATCAGTGACTGACAGTGCTCCACATGATCGTAACTAGCAGATCAGCGGCAGTGTCCCTGGGCCATCAAAGTTCAGCAAGTTGGGCCACAAGCTTGGAACATAGCAATCACTGGTGCTGCAGAGCTTAGGCCCACTGGCCACAAAGGACACTGGTCAGCGCTCTGCAGTTTCACGGGTTCACAGTCAGTAGATCAGCAATGGTGTCTGTGAGGCATTAAATCCCAACCAGCAGGCTGCAGGCTCTGAATGGAACATCATAGTCTCTGGCCCTACAGAGTTTGGGCCTGGAAAGCATGATGACCTGCAGCCAGAAACTCCTGTTTGCCTGCACTAAGAACTATATCTAGTTAAAGAGGTTCTGGGGAACAAATTCAAAAGTTTATTACATGAGAAAAATTTGTAGAGGCAAATATATACCCCCAGCATAGACTTTATTATAAAGGGATAACAAATAGACACAGGACTCACATACAAAAAAAAAAAAAAAAAAAAAAAAAAAAAAAAAAAAAAAAAAAAAAAAAAAAAAAAAAAAAAAAAAAAAAAAAAAAAAAAAAAAAAAAAGGAGATGCCAAGACAACAGAAACACAAATCCGAGAACTCTGAAAATATGAGAATGAAGACCAGTGAGGAGACAATAAACTCCCACAAGTCAACAAGGAAGATCACCAATACTGACCTGAAGGAAATGCCAGAAGGAGAATTCCAAACTTTGATCTGCAATATGATCAAAGGAAGGCCTCAAAGAAAATGTAGAGGAAATGAAAAAGCATATCAATAGTGAAATTGACACCCTAAGTAAGAACCAAAAAGAAACCTTGAACGAAATGAAGGAGTCGATAAATGAATTATGAACTACAATAGAAACCACCTCTGGCAGCCTAGACCACAGGGAAAACAGAGTATCACTCTTCGAAGACAGTTCATTCAAAACTGAAATCACAGTCAACAATATTGAGGAGACAATATAACATGACCTGAATACCCAAAAATATGGAATAATATGAAATGACCTAACTTATGGATTATAGGCATTGAAGAAGGTCTAGAAGCACAAACCAAGTGTATCAGAAGCTTCTTCAGAGAAATAATATCAGAGAATTACCCAAACATAGAAAAAGACTTGGACATCCCTGTATAGGAGACATTCAGAACACCAACAAGACAAGATCAAAGAAGGACTTCCCCATGCCACATAATATTCAAAATGACTAATAGAGAGGCCAAGGAAAAAAATCTTAAAAGCATCAAGAACAAAAGAATGGGTGACATTCCAGGGCAAAACAATAAGAATCACTTCAGACTTCTCAACCCAAGTCATGAAAGCCAGGAGGGCTAGTATTATATACTCCAGACCCTCAAAGAAAACAAATTCCAACCAAAACTCCTATATCCAGCAAAGATATCATTCAAAATTGATGGAGAAATAAAAACATTCCAAGACAAGCAGAAAGTAAAAGAATTCATGACTACCAAGCCAGTACTAGAGAAAATACTTAAAGAAATAAAACACAAAGAAAAAAAATCAAATACCAGAACCAGAGGAGGGGTGAACTCCACCAGATAGGCAACTAAGCAGAGGAAAAATAACACTACATCAAACAAAAAATAGAACTCAAAATGACAGGAAAAAAATATCTTGATAATAACACTGAATGTCAGAGGTCTTAACTCCCCAGTAAAAAAGCGTAGACTGGCAATGTGGAATAAAGAACATAATCCAACTATATGCTGCATCTAAGAAACTCACCTTACAGCTAAAGATATCTATATGCTAAAGGTGAAAGGATGGAAAAAGATATGTCATGCAAATGGAGACCAAAAACAAGCAGTGATAGCAACGCTCATATCTGACAAAACAGACTTTAAGATAAAACACATCAGAAGAGACAAATCAGGTCACTTCTTCTTAATAAAAGGACCAATCCAATAAGAAGATGTAATGGTAGTAAACATTTATGCCCCAAATGTGGGTGCACCCACTATTATAAAACAAACTCTTCGGGACATCAGGTCTCAAATAGACCCAAATACAATAATATTGGGAGTGTTCAACACACCATTCACACCACAGATTGATCTTCCAGGCAAAAGATAAAGACTCTTCAGACCTAAAGAACAATATAAACCAAATGGATGTAATAGACATATCCAGAATATTTCAACCAACAGCTGAATACACATTCTTCTCAGCTGCTCACGGAACCTTCTCCAAAATAGACCACATTCTGGATCTCAAAGTAAGTATTAGCAAATTTAAAAAATGTTATATAATTTCCTGCATCTTCTCAGATCACAACAGAATGAAAGTAGAAATCAACAACAGGAAGACCAAAAGAAATTACATAAATACATGGAGACTAAATGATACATTCTAGAATGAGGACTGGATCAAAGAAGAAATAAGAGGAGAAATAAAAAAAATTCGAGAATTAAACAAAAATAGAGACACGACATACCAAAACCTATGGGATACTTTGAAGGAGGTTTTAGAGGAATATTTATAGCACTGAGTACCCACATAAGAAAAATAGAAAGTCACCAATAAACAACCTAATGACACACCTCAAGGACCTAGAAAAACAGGAACAGTCTAATCCCAAAACCAGTAGAAGACAGGAGATAATTAAAATCATGGCAGAAATCAATGAAATAGAGAACAACAACAAAAAAATACAAAGGATCAATAAAACAAAAAGCTGGTTCTTTGAAAAGATTAACAAGATTGACAAAACCTTAGCCAACCTAACCAAAAGAAAGAGAGAATCAACCCAAATTATTAAAATCAGAAATGAAAAAGAAGACATCACCACAGACAGTGGGGAAATCCAGAGGATCATCAGAAACTATTTTGAAAATTTATATTCCAATAAACTGGAAAACATGGAAGAAAGTGATGGATTTCTAGACACATACAACCTACCTAAATTGAACCAAGAAGATATAGAAAACCTAAATAGACCAATAGCAAGCAAAGAGATAGAAACAGTAATAAAAAGCCTCCCATCAAAGAAAAACCCAGGTCCAGATGGATTTCCAGTTGAATTCTAAAAAATCTTTACAGAAGAACTGAACCCAATACTTCACAAGTTAGTCCATGAAATTGAAAGAGATGGAATTCTTCCAAACTCCTTCTATGAAGCCAGTATCACCTTAACACAACTGAATAAAATTCCTTCAAGAAAAGAAAATTACAGACCAATATCATTGATGAATATAGATGCAAAAATTCTAAGCAAAATACTAGTGACATGCATTCAAAATCACATCAAGAAAATTGTAAACCATGACCAAGTTGGTTTCATCCCAGGAATGCAAGGTTGGTTCAACATACACAAATCAATACATGTTATTCACCACATAAACAGAACTAAGAACAAAAATCACATGATCATCTCAATAGATGCTGAAAAACATTTAACAAAATGAAACATTCATGTTAAAAACAGTGCAGAAAATCAGAATAGAAGGAATGTACCTCAACATCATTAAATCAATATACAATAAACCCAAAGCCAACATAATATTTAATGGGGAAAAACTGCGGGACTTCCCTTTAAAATCAGAAACAAGACAAGGATCCCCACTATCACCACTCATTTTCAATATAGTCCTTGAGAATCTTGCTGGAACAATAAGGGAAGAGAAGGATATCAAAGGAATTCAAATAGGAGAAGAAGAATTAAAATGATCTCTATTTGTAGATGACATGATCCTATATTTAGAAGACCCAAAAAACTCAGCCAAAAGACTACTAGAACTGATTAACAAATTCATCAAAGTAGTGGGATACAAAATAAACCTAAAAAAATCAGTAGCTTTTCTATATGCCAACCATGAATCCACTGAGAAAGAAATTCAGAAAACAATTCCATTCACAATAACCTCAAAACCAATCAAATAAACCTAAGCAAGGAATAAACCTAAGCAAGGAGGTAACAGACCTCTACAATGAAAATTATAAAACACTAAAGAAAGAAATTGAAGATCTTAGAAGATGGAAAGATCTCCCTTGCTCTTGGATAGGCAGAATAAATATTATCAAAATGGCCATTCTACCCAAAGTGATCTACAGAGTCAATGCAATCCCTATCAAAATACCAATGTCATTCTTTACAACCTAGAAAAATCAGTCATAAATTTCATATGGAGAACTAAAAGACCCTGAATAGCCAAAGCTATTCTCAGCAATAAGAACCATGCAGGAGGCATCACAATTATTGACTTCAAATTATACTACAGAGCTATAGTAATAAAAATAACATGGTATTGGCACAAAACAGACACACAGACCAATGAAACAGAATAGAAGATACAGAAACAAATCCACATACTTGTAGCCAATTGACTTTTGACAAAAGTGACAAACTCATACATTGTTGAAAACCTTTCCAGCAAATGGTGTTGGGAAAACTGGTTATCCAGTTGTAGAAAAATGGAATTAAATCCTTACCTCTCACCCACCCTGCATAGGAGTCAACTCAAGATGGATCAAAGACCTGGAAATTAGACCAGAGAATTTGAAGCTACTAGAGGAGGGCATAGGTTCAACATTCAAACATATAGGCACAGGTAGAAAGTTCCTCAACAAGACCCCCATAGCTCAGGAAATTAAAACAAGAATTAATAAATTGGACGGCATTAAACTAAAAAGTTTCTGCTCATCAAAGGAAACCATCAAGAATCTAAAATGAAAGCCTACAGAATGGGAGAAGATCTTTGCCAGTTATCCCTCTGATAGAAGACTAATATCTATAATATATAAAGAACTTAAAATACTTTATACTAAAAAAACAACTAACCCCAATGTAGAAATGAGCAATTGAAATAGACACTTCACAAAAGAAGAGATACAAATGGCCAATAAATATGTGAAAAATGTTCAACATCATTAGCAATCAAGGAGATGCAAACCAAAACTACACTGAGATTCCACCTAACCCCAATAAGAATGGCAATCATCAAGAAGTCAAAGAACAATAAATGTTGGTGAGCAGTCAAGGAAATTAGAACTTTTCTACACTGTTGGTGGGATTGCAAATTAGTTCAGCTGCTATGGAGATCAGTGTGGAGATTCCTCAGAAAACTGGGAATGGATGCACCATATGATCTGATTGTACCACTCCTGGGTATCTTTCCAAAGGGGCTGAAATCAGAGAACTACAGTAATATATGCATATTGATGTTCATAGCAGCACAATTCACAATAGCCAAATTATTGAACCAACCTAGGTGTCCATTAACAGATGAATAAATTACAAGATTTTGGGATATTCACACAATGGAATTCTACTCAGCAATAAAGAAGAACAAAATTATGTCATTTGCAGGAAAATGGATGGACTTGGAGAACATTATTTTAAATGAGATTAGCCAGTCACAGAAAGTAAAGGGTCATATGTTTTCTCTAATATGTGGAAAATAGGGAGTAATTGGAATACCAGAGGGACTCCAGATAATGGAGGAGAAACTGCAGTGGAGCCAGGGAGGTGGTTTAGGGAAAGAGGAAGGGAAAGGAGAAGAGTGAGGATCATTGAAGAAATTACTACCATCGGCTTTGTGTGCATCTGTGGAAATACCAATGTCAGTCTCAGTACTCTGTATGGAGAAGAGTGAGATGGGGAGGGAACCAGGGCAGGCACCAATACTGTGTGCATGTATGTCACTGTCAACATGATTAACATATGACGTGAGACTCTAATGCACCAATAAAAGAATATTAAAAAAAGAAAAGTTAAATGACTACTGTAGGGGCATTCAGACAATAAATGAACTAGATGAGACTCAAACCTGGTCTTGTAACTTCAAACCTGCAGTTTTGTAAATAAAAAACAATTATTTCCCAAATGAATCTTATATTTATTGCTAAAACAGGGCTTCTACCCATAAGGCATTCTCTCTCTCTCTCTCTCTCTCTCTCTCTCTCTCACACACACATACACACACACACACACACACACACACATACACACACACTTCAGAAATCCTAACATAAATGAATATATTACTATCTAATGTTTAGGCATTACTACATATATAACTAAAGCAACATTAACTGATTCAAATATAACTTTACTTGGCACTTACTATATGGGTGCCAGAACCCTGCATATATCACACACACATACAAAATACCCCAAGTGTGAAATACTTTATGCTTAATCACATAACTCTCTAAAAAGTTGTCATGCTGGTGTTTCATGCAATAGTGTCTGCAGTTATCAGGAGACAAATGAATTATCTGTAGCTATAGACAACTGTGTGAACAGCAAATGAAAAAGCTGTAGCAACCAGATGACACAATACATAATATGTAGGGGTTGTGGAGTGTTTATTTTTCATAGAAAGGCATAGTTTCATATACATCCTGTGCAGGTGAGAATATTATTTTTGCAGTTAAATTTATTCTATCCTACTTTACCCCTTTTTCAGATTGTAAACACTTATCCAAACCCTGCTTCAGAAATGCTTCCCAGTTATTTTGGAATTTATTTGTGCTTTCAAGGAAATGCAATTGATGTTGTTCCAGTTCATTCTTAACTAAATCATCTAAATGTTTCAGTAGAGAGTTTTGTTTACCAAGACGCCTCTAACTCTCTCTACGTTATTTCTTTTATAATGGCTTTAGTTTTCTCCCTACAGGCAAAAACAAGAGAATGCTTAGAAGTATAAAATGTGGTTTCTCTCTCTCTCATTTTTTTAGAGGTAAGGTACTCATGAGTTTTATAAATGAACAGTACCAGATCTGTCTCCAATCTTGTAAATAGGTAATAGTCCCTTGTGAACTTTATTTGAAATCCTAACAAATAGTAAAATAATAATAATAATAATAATAATAATAATAATAAATAATTTGAGGTGATACCCTTGTACCAAACATATTAAATGATTTAAGCCTCAATCAAGATTTTCTGTTTTTTTTTCTCAGATGAGAAAAACGGAAGTATCATAGAGAAATGAAGTAACTTGTCCAAGATGATAAAGCTAATGATTGGTAGAGCCAGCGTTCACATGCTGTCTGGTGTCACAGCCAGCTCTCACACTGTCCTTCTCCCAATCCAGACAGTAACTTTCCAGCTTAAGCTTTAAACATGGTAGACAGAAGCTTAGAATATCAATGTCGGGAAAATATTCTGTACAGTTATTGAGTTTTCTCAAAGGCAAGGCCATTAAGATATTCTGCTACAACTTTGTGTGAGCCCCATTCTTTTAGGCTCTCTTCCTTATCTCTAATATTTCTGCATTCCATTTTAATAGCTTTGTTAAGAGAAAACATATCATATAAATCATTTATTTATTTTTATGATACAGCTATACCATTCCTGGGTATCTTTCCAAAGGAACTCAAATCAGAATATTATACTGATACATGCATTCATATTTATAGTAGTAAATTCACAGTAGCCAAATTATGGAACCAACCTAGGTGTTCATCAACAGATGAATAGATTACAGAATCATGGGGTATCTACACAATGGAATTCTATCCAGCAATAAAGAAGAACAAAATTATGTCATTTGCAGGAAAATGAATGGACCTGAAGAACATTATGTTAAGTGAGATTAGCCAGTAACAGAAAGTGAAGGGTCATATATTTTCTGTCATATGCAGAAGCTAGGGAGTAATTGGGATAACAGAGGGACTTCGGATAATGGAGGAGAAACTCCAGTGGAGCGAGGGAGGAGGTCTAGGGGAGGGTGGTCATAGGGGGAGGGAGAATTATTAAAGGAAACACTTCCACTGACATTTTGTACATATGTGAGAATACCATTAGCAACATCAATATCATGTATGGGGAAGGAGAGGGAGTGGGACGGAGCTGGCAGAAAGCTCACCAAGTGCTGTGTGCATGCATGTCACTATCAGTATGAACTACATTATGATGTGAGACTACAATGCACCAATGAAAGAATATAAAAACCATTTACTTAAAATGTGAAAGTCAATGGTTTTTAATATAGTCATAGAGTTGGCTTATCATCACCACAATATAGTTTTAGAACATTTTTGTCACTCTGAAAGGACCCATTACCAGTCAAACCCACTGACCCCTCACTGTCCAGACCTAGGCAACCACTAATCTACTTTCCATCTCTATAGATTTGGCTATTCCAGAAATTTCATATAAACAGAATCATATTATATGTGGTCTTTTGTGACTGGCTTCTTTTATTTAATGTTTTCAAGGTTCATCTATATTCAATAGAGTTAGTTTAATATCAAAATTATATTTTAATTGCATATTACTTTGTTTAGCCTAAACTGATTGTGTATCTTAAACTGATAGTATAATTGTAGTTCACTATTCCTCTATTTTTATTATAAATTGGTGCTGGAAGGAAACTCCAACTAAAACTTCAGGTCCCAAAACTGCATTTGTAGTCATAAGCATGTGCATACTGAATTGGCAGACTAGGAAAACCCCATTTGCTAGCCTCCGCAACTTAGTGAGACACTGTCTCAAAATAAAAAGTAAAAGGTCTAGGGTTGTAGGTCAGTGGAAGACTACCCCTGGGTTCAATCCCTAGTATGGAAGGAAGGAAGGAAGGAAGGAAGGAAGGAAGGAAGGAAGGAAGGAAGGAAGAGAGGGAAGAAGGAAGGGATGGAGGGAGGGAGGGAGGAAAGAGGAAAGAGAGAGAAAGGAAAGAGGGAGGGAGGTAGGAAGGAAGAAAGAAAGGATAAGAAAAGAAAAGGAAGATGACAAGCATGTATCTTCGTGAATGAGCATGCCACCTCATACATGGACCCTGGGCAAGGACCCTGCTCAACATGATCATACCCCCACCTTGCCTGTCTATCATATACTCACTCTTTGGATTTAAAGTAATTTCAAAATGTAAGGCACCTCTGTAAAAACTCAAAATTTCCTAATGCTTGAGGTTAGTTCTTTGTATTTAAACGCTTAGCAATTCATTCATACTGTAAAGCCTTTGCTAAGTGATGTATGACCCATTGAACAGTAATACAGGATTACCAGTGAACTTTAATTTTTTTTTTTTTTTGCAGTACCGGGGGTTGAACTCAGGGGTGTTCTACCTCCGAGCTACACCCCTGGCCCTATTTTTTATCCTTTATTTTGAAACCGGGTCTCATGAAGTTCCGAAGGGCCTCACTAAGTAGCTGATGCTGGCCATGAACCTGGATCCTCCAGTCTCCGCCTCCCAAGTACTGGGATTACAAGCGTGCACCACCACACCCGCCACCAGTGAACTTTTTAGAAAATAGAATCTCAGTTCCTTCTTCAAATCTTCCTAAAATCAGCATTTTAACAATATTCTCAGATAATTCATATACATATTCAAATTGAAGAGGCACTGCCCTGAAAAGTATTGAGAGAAATGAGATTTAAAAGGCATATATGAGAAAAAGATAGCTAGAAAAAAAGTGTATGAATGAATGACTAGAAAGAAGTACCATTCACTTGCTTTACAATTTTGCTTTTGGCTGACTTGACTCAAGTGATGCAGTTGCTATTATGGAATCATTCAGGACCCATTCTAGAGCCCAAGACCATAGTCACTCATTATGCATTACATATGCCTTGTACCTGACACGTAGTAGGTACTCTGTCCATGTTATCTCTGTTTTTCTTTCAGAGGCATAAAATTTCATAGGATTAGTATATAACATACAAAGGAAATTTAAAAATGTAGTTGAGGTACAACACAATAATTATAAGATTATTAACCCAATTAAAAAGATATGCTAGCCAGGCAACTTAGAAGGTTGAGGCAGAAGGATTTCAAGTGCAAGGCCAGTCTGGGCAACTTAGTGGGACTTGTCTCAAAATGAAAATGGGCTGAGAATGTAACTCAGTGGTAGAGTGCTCCTGAGTTCAAGCCCCAGTAACACACACACACACACACACGCACACACACACACACACACACACTAGGGATTTGGATTGTTTCTTGAAGGAATATATACAAATGGCCAATAAGTACATGAAAAGTATATGAAAAGATGTTCATCATTTGTCATACCACTTCACATCCAGTAGAATATAATTTAAAAAAAGATAACGATTGTTGGTGAGGATTTGGAGAACTTGGAATTCTCATATATTGCCAGTGAGAATATAAAATGGTGCAGCTGCTTTTGGAAAACATCTTGGCAGTTCTTCAAAAAGTTAGATGCAATCTTACTATAGGACTCAACATTTCCACTTCTGGGTATATACCCAAAACAAAAAAAAATTGTGCAAGAGTATCCATAGTGGCATTATTTATAACAACCAAAAAGTGGAAGCACATATTCACCATGAATTAATTAATATAATTTGGTATTCCTATACTGTGATATATTATTCAGCAATAAAATGAAACTAAGGGCTGATGATGCTATAGCATAAATGAATTTTAAAAATAGCATGGACTAGTAAATGTTACTATGGTAGCAGGAGGGCAATAGAATTTTCTTTTTTAACATCCATGGCCAATCAGGCATATATGCGTAGCTGGGTCAAAGATGTGTGAATTTTACATTTTGATAAATATTACCAAAAAGCCTGTCAGGTGAATTTATGCATACTTTTACAGTTATAAGTACCTGTTCCCTTAACATAAAATGTCAAATTTTATTATTTTTGCTAACTTGACCTTGTTGTATATAAAGGAAATTGAGCCCTTTTTAACATTTGATATATTGTTGACCCTTTGTTTTCTATCCTGTGGATGGCCTTTTGGCCCATTTTTATATTACATTTTCTTACTGACTTTTTTTATGTTTTTATTGGTGCATTGTAGTCTCACATCACAATGAGTATCAGTTTGGTGTTAACATACATG